>JABUQX010028923.1:0-2500 GCA_015478945.1 Trachelipus rathkii
TGTTTCGATCAACGCGTACGTGAACATTTTTCAAAGCTTCGGTATGAAAAAAACATTTCGGGACATTTGTAGAGGCGAAATTGCCTGAAATCTATTTTCTTTATTTTAGTGGTATATTTCTTGATACGAAGGAAACGTATTAAAAATGGGAGATAGCACAGAACCATTTAGAATTCGAAAAGGAATCCAAGTTCGTTGTGGAATCCAAAAATGAGTTTCTGATCATAATCCAAAATTAATTGAGAATGAGACGTTTGTATCGATAATGTTCGCTTGAGTCATCTTTTTGGAGTGATCTTTGATTTTGGAAGTTTTTAGTATATCGTTTTTTCTTTTCTTCATTATTGATTGTTTTCTCTGTATTATTCAGAAGGCGCTGATTGAAAGTTCTGGGTGTTTTTTCTCCGGGTTCACCCATATAAGGGATAAACGTGCTAAGTTGGCTGGCTTCTTTTTGAAGAGCAAGCCCCTATATAATTAATGATGGAAATTTAAAAATCCATATGTTAAGGATGTATTTATTTAACATAAATAGGTATCAAAAGTTACTTTTTGCTGAGATACTCTCTCTCTCTCAAATTCTTGAAAAGTCTCTTGTGCTTAGCCGATGTTTTACCTCCTTTTTTGAGCGGGCTTTCGTTCTTGAGTTTTGTGTCTCGAAGATTTGGCTTCTCGGTGGCTTAGCCGGCTGTTTACCTCCCCAGTTGAGGTTAGAATTTCTTGTTTTCGGGCGATTGAGTTTCGGAGAGAAGTCGTAGGTCTGAATTAGCAGTGAGTGATTGAGTGAGCATCTCGACAAGGCTGGTTTATATATTATTTCATTTCGACTTATGCTAAAATTTTGCTTGCGCAAATTTTAGCATAAGTTCGAACATAAATTTAAATTTTTTACAAATAATTATAATGGAGTACTACAGTATATATTGTAGTATTATATAATATATAATATATTTTTTTTTTAAATATATATTTAATATATATATATATATATATATATATATTATATATATATATATATATATATTATATATATATATTAATATATTTATATAATATATATATATATATATATGACTGAAGGGATTCTAGCATAGACATAAAAAAAGGAGGTGAAGCAAAAGCTGTTCAGGATAAACTTTATTTTCAAAAACTCAGAGAAAAGTGGATGCTTTTTTCAATTGTCTTGCTCTGTCTATGTCGAGTGAAAAATTTAAAATACAATTGATTATAATGGTTGCTAAGATAGTGACCATTAGGTTTCTTTGCATAACCAGGATTTTAAAGCACTGTGTGGAGACATTGCTTTGAAACTTGGAAGTCCCTTAAGACCTGGAAAATATTCGTAAAATAGTTCTAAAAGAAGCGTAAAAGAAAAAAAAAAAAAAAACAAAACTTAAAAGTTGCTTAAAGGGATGGATGCTTGTTGCATTTAAAAATGGATGCTTGCACAAAGCTAAACTATTTTGCCAATAATATTACATATGTGGACGAAGATATAAACAATATTACTAAAACGTCAGCAGTAAGAGATACCAAATCACAACATTTCAGCTAATATATCCAAGAACTTGTTATTTACGTTTTAAAAGAATTCGAAATAATAAGAGGCAAGTAATTAGCTTTGTTAAGGATAACGGATAACATGATCAGTACGATTGAAAAATTAAATAAGGGCAATGAGGATGAGGAGCAGGAAGCTGGTAAATGTGATGATGATTTTATTGAATGTCAAAACCAAGAAGCAATAGTTGTTTTCAGAATGAACTTGATAAAACTATGATAACACTATGTTACGATGACGGTTAACATTTGCACACATGAGGTGTGGAGTACATACTTTACGTTAGCAGTGCGATTGTCACAGCAAGACTCATACAGCAAATCTTATAAAAAAGTTATATGGAAGTTCTAAAGCGTTAATTCTGGAAAAGTGGCAATCTTAGATCAAGAGACAAGATGGGGAAGTACATATCTTATGTTCGAAAAGCTTTTGCAACTAAAAGACATATACTGGTATGATGGCTGCCGGTACTCCTGAACTTTCTCTCTCCGATAGTCAGTGGGAATAAATCGAAACCCTCAAAGAATTATTAAATCACCCATAATTTACACCAAAAAATATTCAATTAGAAGACTTGACTGAAGGGATTCTAGCATATGACATAAAAAAAATCCATGTAAAGAAGTGGAAGAATGTTAAATGAAAACAAAATATTTTTGCCGGCCATCTCTGTTGATCCACAGTTCAAAATTTTCCTCAGAACTGAAGATCTGATATTAGAAGCTAGGAATACTTTTTGTGAACTAGGGTCTAAAATGAATAACACTATCAAACAGAAATCTGGGTCGGAGTCAGATAGTTCAGAAGTTTCAGGAATCCTCCCTTGTGGTATCTTGTCAGATGAAGATGCAGAAGTCAAATTTGACAAGCAATGAGACAAACTGGAGCATGCAAAAAAGCGATTGAAAAAAGACTTTCAACCTAAAATTCATCTAAAAA
>JABUQX010028923.1:7500-32500 GCA_015478945.1 Trachelipus rathkii
TTCGAGTTTTAAGCCACTATCTATAATATTTTATTGTTACCAGGGTTGCGGGGACGGGAACCCAACTTCAAATGCCAACCCCACCAAGCCTCTTTACCCAACCTCTCCCTAATGAAAGAGATTTAACAATGAATTATATTCTTTTTGCAAACTAGTATTGAAATTCAAATATAGGAAGGTTGCGCTTGAGAAACATCAATTTTCTGCCTGTTCTGCTGAGAGTCTGTTTTCTCTTTTCATCATATATTAATTAAACCCAGCAATTGCTAAATCCTCTCTCACTTGGAACACTAGTGGAGGACAGGCCAAGTAGTTCCTTGCAAGTTTACTTAAGCGTTGGTAAACATTTTGCTTAACTTTTCACCAAGGGTAGGATCATCACTTGTATCTAGTCGTTTTACTTGGTGATAGTTTTCAATCATTTGCATTACATCTTTTGGTAATTCGTGTGTCTTCATCACTACTGGACTGTAGAAATTCTTCCAGTGAAATGTTATTGATTTACTTGTAGGGTGTTGGTCTGTCAGATTTCATTTTTTTCCATTTAATGGGGCGAATTAATAGACTATTTCTGATTGAAAGTTTTTCAACTGCAGCACAAAGTGGCGATTTAACTTGTTCTAATATTGTGTTACAAAAAAAACATGCCTTTAGAACGGGGATCTAAGTAAGTTGCAATAGAATGAAGTTCATTAATTTCCACAGAACCAAAGCGTTTTTTAGCTCTAGTTTTATAACATCTTTCATTCTTTTTAAACCGTCACCATTTTCATTTGAAGATGGTTCAAAATGCCTTCCTTAGCATTAGATAATGAGTATTATCGGAGGACAGAAGCTGTAGAGTTTGCTGATTTTTTGTTTTAGGGGGGGGGTAATTTCGTCAAATGGTTTCAATAGCTTTAATGTAGATATTGATGGCATTTTCATATTAGTAAGTAATGTTAACTTTGAATACAATTGACGTACAAAGCAAGAGGTTCTTTGAGCGATAACCTTCTTTTCCATCTATATGACATTGTACTATTTATTCAGCAATTGGTAACGTCTTTGTAAACAGTAAAATAATGGAATATCAAGCCGTTTTTGAAATTGCCTTCAACTCATTTCTTATTTATTTATTTTCTCAGATTCATCTATAAGTATTTTTATTTCTAAATTATTCTATATCAAATATCTCGACAATTAAATATCCGCGCAACATACCTGCAGGCAAAGCGCGGATGCGGTTATGCGGTAATTGCTGATTCTTATATAATAGCGTGCGGATGTTACCATTTGACAAATCACAATTATAATTTATTAATTTATATATAATTATTATATATATAATATATATATAATATTAAAATTATAATAATATAATTATATTATTAGTATAATAAATTATTTATATATAATATAATTAATAATTCCATCAAATTAATATTAAATTTAAGTAATATATATAATATAATATATAAAGTATATATATATATACTATAATATATATAATAATTATATATATATATAAATATATAATTATATATATATATATATATAATTATATAATATATATATATATATTATATATAAAATATTATTAATATATAAAATATTATTAAATAATATATTATATAGTTAAATATATTATATATATAATATTAATTATAAAATATAATATATATAATAAATATATATATAATATTAAAAAATTATAAAATAACATAATATATATATATAAATATTATATCAATATAATTATTATAATATAAATAAATTAATATATAAATAAATATAAGTATTATAATATATAATTATATTATATAATATATATTTACCATTAAAGAAATCCCGCTCGCTTCTTATATTGCTTGTTATTTTTGTTCTGGTAAAAGAATTAGATTGGAAGGAGGAAGATAATTATGATTGGGAATCTAAGCGTTATTGATGCGTATAGGCAATTGGAACTCAGTTGGAGTTCAATTTTCTTAAAATATTGGAAAGGATCGGAAGGCAATTAAAAGCAATTGCCTCATTTAAGATGTTGCAGCCACAAATGACTGCTACACATCGATACCAAAAAGAGAAGCAAATACGGTACTAAGAATAATTATGAAAGAGTTCCTATTCAATTAGCATAATAATATAATATAATAAGTAATATATTTATATAGACCATACCTAAACTCTAGAAGATCCCTATCTAAATATAATATAAATATAATAATATATATATTATTTAAATAATAGAAATATAAAAATATTATATAATATATAATAAATATAATATCATATATAGCAAATGCAAAATAGAAGTAAAGAGTGCGCCAGTACTTAGCAGGAGTATGCCAAGATAATGATATGCAGCATATCTGGTTCAATCTGTATTAGAGAATGATTCATTCTAATTCTCAAAGGAGGAGATTTGCGGACTTAACACCATCTTGTAGTAAGGAAGGAAACTGAAGAGAAATAAGGAGGAAGATGAGTACGAGATTAGACGTCACGTACATCAGTCTTACCTTATTTGTATGAAACATCTTCCCATTTTTGCTTTGATTATATTGGTTTTGTAAATAATAGCACTTGTCTTTGATTTTAAAGTGAAGAATAAAACATATAATTAGGGGCATTTTTTTTAATTTAGCTTTATTTAATATATTGCTGTCGTATGTTGATTTCTAAGAGCTTTTCTATTGATAACATACAATATAATCGGTTATTAAGTAAACATAGAGCCAATGTATAATTTATATAATAAGTATGAATATTACAGTACACAGCTAAGAAAATATAAATATATTACAATAATTGTATAAATATAATAAATATAAATCCGTTTATTGGTTTATTGCAAATTACGACAGATATTTACACTATATACAGGTAGTAAGAAATCGAAACTTGTAGGAAATCGACTACTTTTATGTGGGAAATAGGTATCACTCTTTGCGTGTTCTCAATTTTGATACCAATCGGTGATTTTTTGAAAAAAATCTCGGTAGGCGAACCCGTGTCCAATGATTCCTGTCAATCCGCACGCGTCCAATCGCTCCGGCGGCAATGAAGATCCGTGACCTTTGGAGAAATCCGATCTCTCACACTACCTGTGACTCCTTTTCGGCTGACATTGCGATGGCCTAAGCCACCACGACAATTATATCCGTTTAATTTTTCAACACCAACGGTTACTGTACTGACCAACATGGCACAGATGTTTCCGAGTATCAGCAGCAGTGATGTCAAACTCTAGCACTAATCCCTGTACAATGGTAATATAAACTTGTCAATGAGTATCTCCATACAAGGGAACCGATAATAATATATAATAATATAATATAATATAATATAATATAATATAATATAATATAATATAATATAATATAAAAATAACTTAGCCATTTATATGCTTCTCATACTATAATTGTTCCAGAGAACTTAAAAATATGAGTAATTGATTTAGTCATTAGGTGTTGTCACCTGCATACTTTATGTAATACGAGTACTCGTAATAAATATTATTATTGGATAAGCTTGGCATACAGTACACACTCTCCCGTTATAAATCTTCAAAGCACTTGCAGTTCACAACATAGTTGACAACCAAAAAAATATGTTATTATTAACTCAGAGTAACTGATGTAATACACTATAATACTGCGTCAGAGTCGAGATTTGATTTGAACTGTGGAGTTCGGTCGAAATTATTATATGATTGATGGAGTCGGGAGTCCTGAGTCGAAATTCATATGTTTATATTAAGTTGTATCAATGAGATGTCCACGTAGTCAGCGAGAGTCGGTCGCAATCCAACATGTCTGATAATTTAAAGCACATCTCACAGTTAGTCGCATGCGAAGAATTTATTTCCCACCGCAACTACCACTAGCGACCTTCAAATAAAACCAAGTAGCCATGTTTCGCGCGAGTAACAGAGAGAGCGCTACGTAAGCATCAGCTCAATACTTATGATAAAGTCATATCACTACGTAACACCGTATATTTAACAATTATTAATAGGATTAATTATTATAAAACCTTACCTATCTAATAGAATACTTTGCTGTAGGTGTTATATATATAGATATAAAAGCATATATCAAATCTTTTCATACTCCAAAGGAATCTTGACCCTTTCATTGATGGGTGAAACCATAAACCATATTTCCTGCGATATATCATAGGTAATTTATTAGTCACAATGCAATATTTATTAGGTACACATAGGGTTAACGATATGGATGAACTAATTACATTAGTAGAAATAAAAAGGTTAGTTCTTGTGTTATTGCCTTTTTACTAAAATTTAGATAAATAAATTAAACGACGAATATCAATATAGGCCACAGACCATATGATCTAAAATAATAGATGAGATAAAAAAATATAATGCTTCCCTTTACAAAAACATAAACAAAAAATTCATTAATGAAAACTTTTGTTCCATTTTCTTTAAAAGCTAAAGTAATATATAATATATAAATCTATATAAATATATATAAATACTATATGTATATATAAATTATATTATATACTATCTTGAATACTACTACTATATAATATAATCTATATATAATGTAACTATATTATCATGGATGTACACCACCGCAAACTTGAGTAGTTTATTTATTATTATTGATAAAATTAAAACATCAAGTATAAATATACCATAAATAATGCTTTCGGCTGTGTAAATCACTTCAGATTCCTCTACCTTATATTATATTATATAAAATTTTTAATAATAAATTTAAGTATACATTCAGTTCGTAATATTTTTAATTACTATAATTATATTTCTTAGTTCACCGACCTCTCTCATTAGGACTATAATAAAAATCAAAATTGATAATATTACTACTATTTTTACTACTATTATCATATGATAAATACGTTTTATCAAAATATACTTAAAAAGGCCAATAAATCTAAGAAAGAGCCAGGTAGATATTATTCTGCGAAAAAGTTACTGACACTTACACGAAAAACAACATACTCATATTTGCAATCAGCCGTATAAATCTCTATTAACGAGATGAAAACAATTAAAAAAAAAAAAAAAAATCAAAAGTAAAGAAATTGAAACTTCTTAGAACATAATGATAAAATTTAAATACAATATAAATTGTAATCAGGCTCATAGAGCTTCTATGAGTACACGCAAAGTCGAGATATAAATAACTTATATTCAAAACTATAACACACAATCTAATTACTCTCGAGCGAATCGAGAATAAATACTGCAGAGTGCGCGTTACATCACAACGCATCCTACCCTGACAGGACTCGACCGCGAGACGAGCGCACTCTCGAGTCCACACACGCTCCACCAAATCGCATCTCACAGAGCTCGCACGCCCAGAAATATTGAAATAATCTAAATTCACATTGACTTCATTTTATGCGAGTCTCTATGACTCGATGGAACCAGACGCGGGGCGAGCGGAATAGACGACTAATACGAAATAACAACTATAATGAAGACCTCGATAACACACAATATAATAGATCAAGTAATTGTTTTCGTAGTATAGTTCGTAAAGATCATTCGAGTGTATTTTTATTTTGTTGTTTTTTAGAGACAATCCGAGCGTAATCAACGCTGATCCATATTTCCGACTTAAATCAAAATATTGACTATGATATGTTGCTTCGCGATAATACGTGTCCATGACCCTCGAGATAATTCTCCTCCTTTTCTGGAATTTCCTTTATCCGCCCTAAAAAAGAATAATAAGTATTATAGTTCTGAGGTTAAATATGTTTAATCACAACAAATCGTTCTAAACAAAATACTATATTGTTATCTGCGCACACTTTTGAGCCTTTCGCATCTACATCTATATTACCCTTCAAGTTCTCACTATCTACATTTCTGCATTGAGCTCTCTATTTATCTCTTTCGACTCGGCTAACTCGGTCTGTGTCTCGTCATGTGCGTCGGGCGTAGGAGGGAGGCGGAAGTGCAGGCGGAGGGAGAACATGTGCCTAGCGAACCTGACGGGTACTCGGTCGTCGTACTGAGAGGAGAGACTTCTGCCCTTACGCCATCAGATACACCTAATCTTCTCATATAACATCACTCATCATATATATATAATATAATGCAAATATAATCTTAATAACTATGATTAATAAACTATCGATATATCAGTATATATTAAAAGCAAATTGATACATGTCATAGCATTAGAAACTAGAATACACTACATATAACTACACTATACCACAATCATCAAATTACAGCCGTCAATATATTAATATGCGCAGATTGACACTATTCAAATACAATGTATAGAAATAGAACTATTACCTAAAATAAAATAATAAATAAACAGATTCATAACCACCCAACCCACCAAATCATAACATCTAAGCCAAATTTTGGATTCTCTTCTACTTGTTACTCTGAGATAGATCCACACCCTAAAGATAGCTTCACCGGACATTAACGGCAAACGTAATTATTAACAAATTTAAATAAAAATTATACAAATCTAAAAATTAAAAAATTGAAAAATAATATAAATTTGGTTAACAATTTATAAGTTTTTTATGTATCGAATAAAAATTGTAACTGATAATATCCAATATAAATAACATACACAATTATTAATATAATCAATAATAAACATAAAATATAACATTATAAAATATATGAAATATATAGCTCATTCATTAATAAATAATAACTTTACACAAACTTATCATATTAACCTAATTTACTAATCTTGAAATTTAGATATTAATGTAGACAAATAGAATACAAAATTTAAAAACAAAATTGCTATAATTAACTATCACCTAAAGATTATTTATGACAAAGAAAAACAGCGGTAGACTCAATATTCACATAACTACATATATTATAATAACATACTTAAGTACTATAAATATGTAATATATATTAATTTAAATATATATCATAATATAAATATATATATTTAATATATAGTATTTTAAAAATACTATATATTATAATCATATATAATATAACATAATATTGTATATATATAATCATTAATATATGAATAAAGATAAAAATAACTATAAATATAAAATAGATATATAGAATCGACTGTATTCAGATAGGATAAAGACTTTCTGCCGAGACTTCTATATTATAGTAACCATTCAATAAATTAATAAATAAGGCAAAAATATATATTATCACGTTCTATAATCTGTCTTGTACTACACAAAAGTAACTGTTATATAAACGTCACCTATACTATTTCTATTCGCATTCTTCTATTATTATAGCCACACATGATCAAATAAAAAATTTAGATATAAAACCCAAAAAAACAATAATACAAATTATCACCATATAATAATAAATTTATAAACTATATAAATTTAAATAATAATATATTAAATAAAAATTCAATATAAAATAGAAATCTATATTATAATAGATCTATATTACCTATTACTATATACAAACCTGTTAAAAAACTATTACACAATGTTATAACAGGATAAATACGTTAGGCGGCTTACGAACTGCATATAAATACTATCACTAATAATGATTTTCAACAAAAGATAAATAAAAGCCTAGTAATCATAAGTATCATAGTTAATTACAAACTCTGAAAAATTTCACAGACAAACTACTCTTCAAGCAATAATATACAAACTTATTCTTTCACGAAGATAGTAATAAATATTTAAAAATAATATATATAAGGGGAAACACATCAAGAATGAGCCCTTAGCTTATATACGTTATACACATAGAATAACAAACTCAGATAGTCCACAACTTTAGCATATGAGCTACAATCAAATAATCAGAATTTACATAATTATATAACGAACACACACATACTAATAGACCTATATCATATACAAAATTACAGAAAAGAGTACGATACCATAGGCATACTGGAATATAATTACAAACATATTATATATAACAAAATAGTAATATTATATATAATAATAATAATAATTATTATATTAATAAATAATATATAAATATATATAATTATTATAATATAATATATAATAATATCGATAATATATATAATATAATATATAATATTATATATATATGATATATATATGTATATAATATTTATATTATATAAATAATAAAATAAAAATATATATATAAAATTATAATATAATATATATATATAATATATATATATAATATATATAAATATATATATATTATATATAATATAAGATAGTAAATATATATATATATAAAAAATTATATAAATATATATATTATAAAATAATATAATAATTATAATAATAATATATATATAATATAACTATTAATTAATATAAATATTCACAAATAATTCAGATCACACTAACACTTTAAAAGAGTTTATAAAGTGTTAATGTTTATGACAACAGTAAAAGAGTATACGTTCATCAACTTAGATTATAGTTGAACTTTATCTTCTCAGAGTATAGATTTAACAGTAACATTAGAAGAGATTACCAAACATCAAATATTACATTAATAATAGACCTTCATCATTACCTCTCACAATATTCGGAATTGTAGCTGAAGCCGATATTAAGAACCATGTCATAGAAATATCGATAATTGATGATTATAGTCTAAGACTAAAGGCAAGTTTTAAACTAAATATCCATTTTAAACAATTTATTAATATTTATGAAATTATTAAATTACTTAATAATATAAATTGTTTTTTAAATGAAAGAGTAAATAAAAGACCTTAATTCTAAGAGAGCTATAATACAAGGAAACACATTATCTTTTCAAATAATGAATTCAATAATTCAAAAGTTAAAAAATCTGGTATTAAATAAAGAATAAAGGATTTGGAGTAAGATTTAAATTACCTGATTATCTTAATTTATTAAATTCAAGTGTACTCGATAAATCCCTAACATACATTCAAGGAAACGGCCACATCATCGTGAGAGATAATATCAAATTAGATCGATCCAATATTTTCAGATAATTTTTTAGTAGTGTTTAAATATCATGGATTTTATTTTTTTCTACAGAGAGCTACTTCAGTGTGCCATGCCTCCTCACACCACCTCAGAATAGTTATAACACACAGAAAATGTTAAGAAGTCTACACTTTATATCCGATGTAATTAATTTTTATATGCATACTAGTAGGAGTATCGTTATATGTTATCATACTTATAATAATTTCGCAATACAATCACTAAATAGAGACTTTCTAAAAGCATTTAAATTACTATATTAATAATTACAAAATACACTATATAAGTCCATCTACGAACTAAGAGTATGTAATAATGTAAACATTACAGAACAAACCTACACTTCGCGAAACACATCGAAGATAACATCGTTGTCAAACACATACTAATACTGCGGCATATATCTTAAAAGATTTTGATTGAGTACAGTAAAATCAGAGAAAGTATAATGTCTAGGAATACAATAAGGAAATATTAGTTATTTTTTAACCATATATATTGAGATAATTAATTAAAACCACGAGAGGCAGCGTCACGTGATACTCTGGATTTAACACGAGCGTTTAAATACAGAGAGTTGCACACTAATAATAGTATAAACAATGCCACAAAGAAAATACTCGAAATTCATATATATATTGTAATATTAATAGAAATAGAGTAATTATTAACTAAATTTTACATATAAGAAGACTATAACAACTCATTGACTATAAGCACACGAAAAATTATATCTAGTGCACAATATAAACCTTCAATATTACAAATACTCACACCGAGTCTCATCAACATACAAGTCAATAAAAACATAGGGCCAAATATAAAATACACAAGTCTTATATTAATCGATATAAACCCATTTCAACTCAGCATAGATCATTCGAATGAGAACTATGAAGAGAAAAAGCTCTAACATACGAATACACTTAAACTCTTTGACACAAACACACTACTGTACAAAATCTTATATTAAATATAATTAAAAGAGTGATAAAGATAACATATAACTTTCATTCCTTAATTATAGGAGATTCATAAAAATTAACATCAATTATATCTCGGAAGAATAGTATATTAATAAAGAATAGAGAGATTCGTCTGTAAGCTTACCACCTGACGCGAGACGAGAAGGCACAACAATCCGCTATACTCAGTTTGACCTACTTTTCTTATTCAAGCTGACCTTCCATCTGGTATCGCTTATTTTAATTATTTATTTTATATCTATTAGATTTATTTATTTATTTAATATAGTTTATTTTTAATTTATATTAGATTTTATTTTTTATTAAGAATTTATAATAATTATATTTATTACCTATTTTTTTTTTTTTTATGAGAACGGATTTTATACCCACATGCCGACCACTATCATATAATTAAAAAACCATCCACCTTATAAGGGAGAGGGGCGTTCTAGGATTCACAACTGCGTATTTCGCTTAGATACGCAAGGCTACCCGCCGATACCGCGCCTCGAAACCGAGGCCAACCCCACACTCGGCATATCCTAGCCCACACTGACAACCAAGGAGGACTAGAGTTTTTATACGCTTATTCCGCAGTCTCGTTTTTTTCTATTAACTCATGATCTAATATTATATCCACGAATGAGCATCCATAGACACATACACTACTCACACCATTATGCACACACACCTCACGAACACACTCACTCACCATTACGAAGTCCATCCTCTACCAACCGAGTTAATATCACGTATCTCGTATACCCATCCATTCACGCCGTGACTGCTTATCTGTCTGTGCTCTCCGCGATAGGAGGTATTCCCAATCCTATAATCCTCGATTTCATTGAATCTATTATCAAATTATTTGCACTTCACTATATAATATATAAATATAAAGAAATATTCACCGAATATTAGTACTGGTATATAGCCCTACCATATATACCTCGGATTAATAAAAATTTCGAAATATATATATATAACTATATATTACCTAATCATATATATATAATAATATTAATAAATAATATTATAATATAATATATAAGTAATAATATATACTATAGTATAAATATTATGATAAGTAAATTATATATAAAATATAATATATAATAATGTTATTCCATTATATAATATATATAATATAATATATATATGATAATTAATATATATATATATAATAAAATATATAATATATATTATATATATATATATATAATATATATACTATACTATTTTTATGAACATATAATAATATAATATATAAATATCAAATAAAATATACTTGTAAGTCTTCGTTATCTCTTCGATGTTTCACAGGTGATCTTACCGCATGGCCTTCTTTAAGGAATGTCGTCGCCACAGTCATTTTATACACTCACTTAGTATGTATATGTACATGCGTTTGCGCTATACATGCTATTATGCATCATGCGCAGCGCGCATTAACAACTCGTTCTATCTTCTGATCGGAATCATCTACCATCACAAAGATGGAACAAGGAATTGTTGGGTATATGTTAAAAATGGTCCTTGCATACCAGTCACTACCCGATTCTTCTGCCACCTTTGCTCTATCATCTAAAGAGAACATTTTCCTTTTATGCTTTAATATATATAACAAATGTTACTTATATATAAATCATTATGCATTACAATAATTTTTGGAAATAGCTATTCCAATAATTAAAGTTTAGAAAAACGCGATCTCGAAATTTTCGCATTGTTATATATATGCAATCTTATATATATAATATACTAATATATATATAGTAATAGTATATAATATATAGATAATATATATTACTTATATATTATATATATATATATATAGTATATAAATAATTAAGATTATTAAAAATTTAAAATAGAAATATATATATATATAATAGTTATTATATATATATAATATATAGTATATATATATATACAACGATGAGAGAGAGAAGAGAGTAAATATCGCTATACACACACACTAATACATATAAACATACTTACACACTCACAACAAACACCCACACCCGTTAACGCTACTTTATCACTAACCACCCGCTAGCTACTTATACACACAGTGCCACATACACACACCATAGACACTGTACATCACATTTGCAACTCACACACACAATGCCCTAGACACATACCCCACCTATATACACACCCCACCTTACCTCAGACCCTAACCTGGATACATACACCAACTAGCTCACACCTAACACCCTACGTCTACACACACATGATACTTATGCACAACCACACTCTCGACTGGCTATTCTTACCACACACACATACGCTAATTATAATATATATATATTACACAGCCATTGTTTGACATGATATTTTCGACATGACCGTTGCCGATACCCTATACCGTCAGGCCCGACACCTAGCTCTAAACTGCACTCTTACCGCCTAGACGGTAACATAACCTAACTACACCTAACCTAACCTAACCTAAACCTAAAGACCTAACCTAAACCTAACCTAGCGTAGCAACCTACACCTTAGCCTACACCTTCCTATCGCTGCACCCTAGCCTCCACCACCCTTGACTCAATCAGGTAACTGATGCTAGCTTATGGTAAGGTTATCTGTGGTAACCATAAGTCATTAAGTGAACCTGACCTGTAGGATCTAGTCTATACTTTATTTCCATCCGTAGCACACACAACACACCACACACACACACACACCACACGCCACACAACACACAACCATCCCACACTTATACTTATACTACATACACAACTTATACTTATATTAGCATCACACGACCACACAACTACACAACACACGCACACACAGCACACATCAACCAAACACACCATCACTATGACACTATACACACATTCCAGCTATGACACTTATACACACATTCAATATGACACTGAAAATTACTCATGAAAATTATGTTCGCTTGTCGATATGCTATTACAAAAACATCAATACACACACCCACTTACACTATACACACATTCACTGTGACACTTACCACTCACCATAGACACTTAACACTTACATTTACGACTTATATCACCTGTATAACATCACCTGCTAAACCTTTGGTCTTTCCTATGGGTCTAATTTTAAGGCCCATCCTATTTAATGCCACCTTCAAACATTTTTATTAAAAACATAATTACTTACATACCTTAAAGCAGTATAATCAGTAATAATAGAGGTGTTAACTACACTCTAGGGATTACTAATGCTATGTTGTTTTAAGCTGTTTTACGCTTAACTCATTGTTTTTACTGCTTTTTAAACTGCATCGTGTTTACTGCCGTAAATCTCAGCTGTTTTACTCTTTAACTTCACTATATTATAACCGTCATCATAATAAAGCAGTAAATTCAGTAAATCAATAGAGGTGATTACCTAACACCGTAGGATAAGGTGATTCTTTTGTTTACTGTTTTGACTAGCTTTAACTCATGTTTTACTGCTTTAACTCTATTTACTGCTTAATTATATATGGTTTTAACTGTCTTTAAACTACAACTCATTTATTAAGCATTAGATCATTCTATATAACGCCTATATAGATACCGTAAGTATTAGGTATCAATACTAGGAGGATTTTACACGATGTATCGAAGCCTACCTAGGGGGATTGCAGTATCTTACTCTTTGTTTTAACATAGCTATTAGCTGCATTCTTTAAGATCTGCAGATTGGTACATAACGTAGTTGCTCGTGGTTTAAGAGGACTCACTAGTCTGTTTATTAGTGCCTTAGCTGATGTAAAAACTCATTAATGTTTTACTGCTTTAAAACCTCACATATTCATTAACATTAAATACAGGAAAAGCAGTTAAAATATCAGGCATTGAAAAACGGTCTGTTGAGGAGATAATGAAAAAGGAAGCCTTTAATCTTTGTTTGTACTGTTTGTTAGCTCTGTCTTTACACTCATTTTAAGCTGTCGGTTTAAAACTCAATTGTTTTACTGCTTTAACTTCTGCTTTAGCTGTTTAACTGTTCTGCATGATATCTGCTTTTTCAAAATCTGCTTATTGTATGTTAATAGACAATTGTTTTATTATTTATCGTATTAAATCCTCTTTTATTTATTTCATTATTGATTTATTTGGCTGTAGAATATTTTATTATTCTGTGTTTATTATTTTTTATGATTATTTTAAATTTTTATATTATATGTTATCACATGTATACTTAGTTATTATACTTCATAGCTATTGTTATATAAGAGTTATGTTGATAATCACAGCTGCGCGAGACATACCCAGCCGTACTCTACCCACACTAAGACGCAGCATGTCACTAGGCACGTTATGACGACAAATAGCTACGACTAGATGGAACACATGAGTGCGATAGAGTGAGCACGTGCACAGCGCAGATTCACTAGGAGCTACAATACAATGTACGCGCGAATCAAACTACATTACAAAGTTGCATGTCCAGTCTTATGACCATGCTGGGTCACACACAAACGATCTTTACACTTAAACACACATTCACTATGGATTACTTAACACACTCTTCACTATGCCCAACTTACCATTATGCATAGGACACTGAATAGAATTGGACTAATGTTGTTGAAACTTTAGAAAATCTCCACAATATACTTACACACACACAGATTTACTGACTACACCACAGATGTAGCTTTACCATCGCACAACAGGGGGGGACTTACACACATCACCCACATAGCTACAGCACACTCAACCGCACGATGCCAACCACCCACCTTACACATATAACGTCATAATTTACTTAAAACATTTTGGAATATGTTTCTAATTATAACACGTACATTTATAGTATCTCAGTCAGAGATATAATCTGAAAATTAAGTTTCAAAGGCTTCTAAAACACTTCTATAATGAGAAATCATAAGTCAATTATTCTTTGATACAAAGAATTTATTATAACATGTTAAGTCACTTTTGGGTTTTAAATTTTATAACTATAAAGTTTTTAAAATACTTTACAAAATTATTATGAAATTTATTAAAACATATTATTTACGTACTTTAAAGCATAAAATCAGTAAATCAGTTAAGGCGGCTACTACCTGCGTCTGACATCAGCTTATGCCTGACGCTTTGTTCTAGTTGATTACTGTTTCTTCCTATATGACATCAAACTTGCAGCCGTCAGTTTATGATAAGGTCACGTAGCATAAATAACACAAGGATCTACACGTCTTCTCTGCTAACATCCAACATGGTATTTTATTAAAATCATCTTAGAGTTTTATTTAAAATAACAATTATTCACTTACATTTATATTTATTTCATTCGAATGTTATACCTAAAAATATTTCAGAATAGGTTTTTAAATAATTCGCGTTTCTTGATTGCATTATCATTCTATCTACTGTACAGTTGACAATCCATCATCGAGAAAACAATGAACAACGCCGCACTTCCTTTTCAGCTACGAACCAACTGACTCTCTCTCTTCTGTAAACATGTGGTTGAATGAAGCTTTTCTGGAGGACGCTTCTAAATTTAGGTATAATCAAGACAGTTTCTGTAACCCGGCGATTTAAGCCTAATTCAGGCAAAATATATTTTCAAACTGACTTTTTTTCTGTAAAAATGTGGTGCAATAACTACGATAACTACTTTAGCCTAAATTTGGGATAAGCATTTTGTAGACCAGGATAATTTTCCTAATACCAGTCAAAAGTAATCGTATAGACAAAAATCCATTGTATTAATTATTTATAAATTATAATTTCAAACTGAAACATGCTGGATCGGTAAGATCCTTTAAGCAGGTAAAAAGGAAATGTTTTCTTATTGTGAATTGCGTCGGGTAATTCCTTATCTCTATAGTACGCACGTTGGATTGGTCGCTTATATAGGAACTATTTTATCGTCTTGTTGTAGAATTACTTTGTTCTTTTTATATATATAGGTGTGTTTTATTATCTTAGACCCAAACTCATATTTAAAGTCATAGTCATAGCTTAGCTGAGTAAGCCGCGGTGACATCACTAATATATATGATGTAGTATGAAGACAGATAGTGATTTTATTTTACTAAGATTGGATAATATATACGATATATCTAGAATAGAAGGTAACTTAGTCATTGAAGAAATAATTCTATTAATTTCATAAATGAGTACGATGAATAATTTCTTCACTAGTCAATAATGGACTACTCAACCAGTGGCTCAGTCACTGAGCCCCACCGGCCCCAAAGGCAGCACTCCCGCACCAGCAGATGTCGTCCGCCGCGTGACCCGCCGCCGCGGGCGCGCACGCGTCGGCTGGAACGCCAAATATTGCTCCCTCGCGATGCACAGGGTCACAAATCCGTTGGCAATTTTGTGATATAAGGGATGCTGTATAATATAATCTGACGATTTTTTGCTGATTCGTGATTGAAGAGAGCTTTCTTGCGGCGGCGGGTAGAACGCGGTCTGGACGCAGCCTGCGGTGCGGTTATTTGGTCTGCTTTTCGTGGGCGCCTCATGCGAGCCTGTTTTATGCTGTATGAACTAGTGATTAAATTATTATCTATTTCTTAGTGAAAATTAAAGATGAACTGATGTCTACAAATCTATTAAGAGTTATGTTATTATAAATATACTTAATAGCACACTCTTTTCAGTAATACAGGAAAATAAAATACTGTGTGGCATGAGTTAACAGACACTAAAAATGACTATGATTCTGTAAAATGATTTGGGTCTAAAAGATAATAAAAAAACCACGATGAACCAGCGGACGAGAACTATACGCACGTTTAAGAGACAAAGGTTAATTTGTGCATAAAAGGAACGAGGAGAGAGGAGGTAGAGGTGTTGGCGTGCCGAGGGGCAGGAGGGGATGGAGCGAGTCTATAGAGATAAGATCTACCGCGGACCAATCAACAATCAATAGAAATCATTTCTTTTTGTTAGTAATGATCTGGATCTGACCGATCACACTGTCTTCCACTCCTTGTGACAAGACAATATTGTATAAGAAAACTATGCAATTTTTCCGTACACTCCCACTAGAACTGTTCAATTTACTGAAATCTGTGAGCGATGATGATAGGAATTACAGATTATCCCTGTTCGTGACAAAAAGGCTTATACCTAAAATTTGTTAGGCCTAAATTAGGTCCTAACGAGTAGATATAGTTGCACGCTCAAATTCTTACAGAGGAAAGAGGTCAGGATTGAATTATAAGTGTTGTGACCTGAAGTTAGCCTTTAGAGATCGCCCCGGATTGACACCAAGAGAAGTGACTATATCCTAAAATTGTAGTACTAAAGCGGTTATTTCACACACATGTTACAATGGAGAATAGATATATCAGTTGTTCGTATCTGAAAGGGTACGGGTTGTTGTGTTTTCCTCGTGATGGATTGTACAATAGTACATAGATAATTAATTAAAATGGAGATAAAAAAAAAAAAACGAGTCAGATATAACTTTTTAATGGGACTTTGAAATATTTTATAGTTAATAGTTAAAAATATAGATGTAAGTTGAAAATGTATTTTTAAATAAAAACTTAGAATTATTTTCATAAAATACATATGTGATGTTAGCCACTAGAGAACTTATTTGTTAATTTTATACTATTACATGGCTAAAGATGATGTAAAGCATAATGTCAATAAAGCAATAGCATATGGCCTGAGGTAAGGGGGATTGATGCGGGTCCGGCTTACGTGATTTACTGAGATTTATTTGCTTTAAGTACGATAAAATATATGTTTAATAAAATTTCATAAATTTAGTAAATGTTCATTTAACTTGACTAGGTATAAAAATTACTAAAACAAAGTATTAACAGTTAATAATAATTCTTTGGTTCAAAGATAAATGATTGATTGATTATATGAAGTTTTTAAGAAACTTTGAATACTAATTTTAGTTATATGTGAGTGAGTAATATACAAGCTGTACGTGTTTTAATTTAAAACATAAAATGTCTTTACATAAGAATAATACGTGATATGTTAGGAGTGTGCGTGGGTGTGGTGTGGAGTGTGTGTGTTGTTTGTGTGGTAAATACTGTAAGGCGTAGTGTAAGTTATAATTCTGTGTGTGTAAGTAATTCTGTGTGTGTAAGTAAATCTGTGTGTGGATGTAAGTAAATCTGTGTGATGTAAGTAAACTATCGATGTGGTGAGGTGGTAGCTGTAAGTGTAAAGTGTCCTATGTGGATACGAATGTAAGTGTCATAGTTGAATGTGGATATAAGTATCATATGAATTTTGTATAAGTTGCTATAGTGATTGTGCTGTTGTGACCGATGCAATTGTGTCATAAGTGAAATGTCAGTTTCTATGTAAAATGTAATAGTGTCATAGTGAATGTGTAGGTGTAATGTCATAGTGAATGTGTGTAATAAGTGTTAAGTGTGTGTGTGTGTAGTGTTGTGTGTGTTGGTGTGTGTGTATGTTGTGTGTGTAGTGTGTGTGTCTGTGTGTTCTAAATTAGAAGATAACAATCATAGGCCATAAGTAAGTAACACTAATATAAAAAAACTAATAAATAAATATAAATAAAAATTAATATAAATAAAATAAAAATAAATAGGAAAAATAAAAAAATAAATAAAAAGTCATTAATACAAAGTAAAAAACAAAATGTGAGAGTAAACTATATGAGTTAACATGCAGTAAGGCAGAAAGATTAAAACAGGTATCAATAGCAAAAGTTAAAAGCATAGGTAAAACATGATTAAAGCAGTACTACATTGAGTTAAAGCGCAGTATAAAACAGTGAAATTACAAAAGCATGACAATCCCCCCTTGGTGTTAGGTACACCTCTATTGATTTACTGATTACTGCTTTAAGGTATGTAATGTTAAATGAATATGTGATTTAAAGCTATTAAAACATAATGAGTTAAAGCAGTAAAACATGAGTTAAAAGCAGTAAAACATGATTAAAGCAGAAAGATGTAAAACAAAAGCATACTAATGCCCCTAGGTGTTAGGTAACACTCTCTTGATTTCTGATTTAACTGCTTTAGAGGTAACGTAATGTCTATATAATATGTTAGTTTTAAAGCATAAAACGACTTTACATTAAAACATATAAGCAGTAAAACATGAGTTATGGAAGCATTAGTAAAATAGTCAAAACAAAGTATTAGCACATTCCCCCTAGGTGTTAGGTAACACGTCTATTGATTGTACTGATTTACTGCTTTTAAGGTATTTAAATTGTTAATAAATATGTAGATTAAAGATAAAAACAAGTATAGTTGCAGCATAAGAAAAATGAGTTAAGCAGTAGAACACATGAGTTAAAGCAGTAAACGTAACCACAAAAGCATCTAATCCCCTACGAGTGTTAGTTAACCACCTCCATTGAGATAATTTGAGTCTTTGATATTACTGCTTTAGAAGGGTTAAGTAACTTGGAACGTTGAGTATCTGGACCGGCAGTCCAAGCACTGTTGCTTGAAATCTATTAAAAATGTTGTAAAGTGCGCTAAAAAATATGACGGGCTCTATATAAAAAACTATAGATCCGCTTTTATATTCGTTAACGATCAGAGATATGATCCTCAACCTCCTATAGTGTTGGTATCCGACTAATGTTTATCAGCATTGTGTAATAATGTGCTACAATTGTTAAGTGTAAATAGTGTTCACTTATGGTGAGGTGCTATCGTGTCATAGTACAATGTGATTATCACGACAAATGAGTTAGAACAGTGGTTGATGTACTGGTGTGATGTGGTTGTGGACCGCCTTGTGTATAAGTGTAAATTAATTGGTCTGGGTAAATGTAAGTGTCATAGTGAATGTGTTATAAGTGTCATAGTGAATGTGTTATAGTGTCATAGTGAATTGGTGTATATGGTGTGGTGTTGTGTGGTGTGGTTGTGTGATGTATAATATAATGTGTATTGTATAAGTATAGGAGTTGTGGTGTGTGTGGTGTGTTGCGTGTGTGTGCTGTGTGTGTGTGTGTGCTGTTGTGTGTGTTTGTTGCACTAGTAGGAAATAATTAGGATAGGATCCATACAGGTCAAGTGTTCCTACACATGAATTCTCTTAATGTACGCACGATAGCTCTTACCAAGCCTAGGCAATTCAGTTACCTGGATAGAGCTTAAGCGTGAGCGTGGAGCTACGTGCAAGGAGTCAGGAATAGTGTACGCTAGTGTAGGTGTACGTTAGGTTAGGTTATGGTTAGAGTTAGTTAGGGTTAGGTTAGGTTAGGTATGTAAGGGCAGGGTTAGGTGAGGTTTAGGGCTAGGGGTGGGGTTAGGCTGGGTATGAGGGTCAGTCCGCAAGGTAATGTCGAAATATTCATGGTCAAACAAGGTAGTATATATCATTATATTAATTAAAAAATAATATAAATTATATAAATATATATATATAATATAATATATAAGTATGTTATATATATATATAATATATATATATTTAAAGACTAAATAAAGTATATGCTTGTATAATCGAGCGTATTGGTCGTTTATAAATAGCCTAGCTGGGTGTGCGTTGTGCATAAGTTTATAGTGTGTAGACGTGGTGTGTGTAGGAGCTAGGGTTGGTTAATTGTAATGCATCCCAGATACAGAGTTGACCTGAGGAACTTGGTTCCTCATTGCTCATCTACGTGTTATAGTATACAACTGCGTTCGTGGCTGTGGTATATGGGTGGGTGTATTTGTCTAGGGCAGGGATGGTGTGTAGAGTGCATATTGTGAGTGTAAGTTCTATGGGTGGTGTATGTTGTTGTGTTGAAAAGTCTAGCAATGATCAGTAGAAAGTACACTGTGTAACGGTGTGTATGTGTATTGTGTAGTTGTGTAAAGTATCTTTTATTGTAATTGTGTGGTTATGAATGATCATGCGATATTCTTTCACTTCTCTTCTCGATGTATATATATAGTTATAAGTATATATTATACATAATATATAATATATATAATATATATATATATACATATATAGTATAGAATATATATATATATTAAATATAGTTAAGATATACTATATAATATAATAATATAATAGAATTAATTAATTTTTTTTTTTATATTAAAATAAATATAATAATATTATATTATAAATAGGCCATATATAAGTAAAATGCAAATGTATGAATGCGCTTTTTCTAACTTTTATTGGCAATGCTATTTCCAAAATTTTTTTATGCATAAAAATGATTTATATATAAGGTTAACATTTGTTTATATATTAAAGGGCATTCAGTACGACGCCCATTAGTTAGTTTCCTATCCTCCTAAGAGGCTACGTCGAGTTCGCAGTTCGTTAGTGACTGGTAAGGTCCACTATTTTAAATTCCCACATTCTTTGTCATTCTTGGGTGGATGATTCCGCCAATCAGAAGATAGAAATGTATGCGCATGGCGCATGATGCATATACAGTATGCGCAACGCATGGTCCTAATACATGATCTAAAGTAGTAGTTTATAAATGAACATGTGAGCGACCATTCCTTAAAGAAGCCCCAATGGGTTCCGGGATACTGTGAAACCTTCCAGAAGAGTACAAGAGCAACTATATATATATTATATTAATATATCAAATTATTATAATATGTATATTTAATAATATATATATAATATATATTATATATATATATATATATATATATATAAGTATATATTATTATATAGTATATATATATAATATAGTATATGTGAAACGGAAAATTGAAAATAGATTCAATGAAATCTATGGTATAGGATTAGGAATACCGTCCTGGAGGAGCAAAGACAGACTAAAGCCAAGTCACTGCGTGAATGGATGGTATAAGATACTTGTGAATAAACGGTGGTAGTGAGGGGAGGACGGAACTGATGAGGTGTTGTGTGAGTGTAGTGTGTGCTATAGGTGAGCTGTATGGTCTATGGATGCACTTCGGGATATTAAGATATACATTCATGAAGTGTATGAAATAACGGAGGATCGGAATCCAGCGAAAAAAGGTCCGCTGGTGCAGGCGTGCGCTGCGGTGCTGCCGTTCGGCGCGGTTCGGCGCGGTTCGGCGGGCATTGCCGTTAGCTGAAAACGCGTTCGGTGAACTCCGAAAACGCCCAACCATTAAGGGGTGGGGACAAGATCCGCGAAAAAAAAAGAATAAAAAAAAAAATAAATAAATAAATAAAAAAATAAATAAATTAAAATCTAATAAAATAATAAAAAAAAAAATAAATAAAAAAATCTAAAAAATAAAAAATAAAAAAAAAAAGCACCAAATAGAAGGTAGCTGAGATTAAAAAATAGCCACTCCTGATTAGCGATGTGCTCATCAGCGTCAGGATTGGCTTCACTGACGGAATCCTCTATGTACACTCGGGGGTAAAACTTTATAGTATATATAGTAAAGCTGCATTACTTATTTTTTACATATTTATTGGTGCAATCGAACTGAAAGATGGGAAGATTTCATCACGAACAGACATTGCCATCTTCATAAGTGATGATAGAGAGCTATTTTTTATATACGTTCTTGGAACCACCCCCCGCGACTGGATATTCGCCAAAGGAGTTCGAGAATTAATCAACATCCTGCAGTCTAGTAACTCCGCTATGTAGAGCTAGTGCGAACATATTGTTCCCATACGAAAGAAAAACAATTAATAGATTTACGAAGCGTTCCATTTACAACACCTGCTATTTCGAGTTGTGTTTAGTTTGTGTTAATGTGATTGCTTTTTGATTGTACGATACTTTGTATCTGTCCTTCATATTGATTATGTTGTCCTCGTTATGTTATTATGTTGAGGTTTAGATATTGAAAAGATGTGAAGAGGAGGTACAAGGTGGCATTTTGAAAGATTTCATTTTTTAATTTGATAATTTGGAAAGATGATTTGCACTGAATATTTGGTCTACTTATTTATAATTATTGATAGGAAGTTTGAATCCGTTTTTTGGCATTGTTAACTTGGGGTAGAGAAGTTTGTGTAAGAATATATGTATCTGGAATCTCATGTTTTATTTTTATTTTTTTTTGTATTTGCTGTAAAGACTTCTTTTTTTTTGTGTGTGTTAGGAAGATTTGATGAGCGTGTTTACCTGTATGTTTAATATTAAAGTGGTTAGTGAGTTTATTGTTAATCATAATTTATTTTATCCATGTTGGAAGTCTGGTGAGCATGGCTTCCATTGAATTGCGGAGAATAAAAGTTTTTAAGTGTCTGAGGAGTAGAACCTGTCATAGGTATTGTTTTAGTGCTTTGTGGGTAGGACGTTCTTTTTGTTGTTTTATATATATATATATATATATATATATATATATATATATATATAGGTCTCTTTTTATGTATGCTATATATATATTATTATATATATATAATATATATCGTCCCTTTCATGCTCGGTTTCACTCCTTCCTATACAGGAATGTCTAGGACTATAATCACTTCTTTTTTCATACACTACTTGCACTATTGCATATTCATCCAATTTTTGCTATTTTTTTTTATACATAAAACTGATACAGAAAAACGCAGCCATGGAGAAGCCATGAGGTAAGACTTCTGGCACAGATCTAAATTAGGAGGCATTTTTCAAATCAATTGAAAATGCCCATAAGCTCTTAGGTTAGGTTACCCTTTATAATCTACATTTCACCATTAAAATTATTAAATGTTTTATCTTTTTCACGATCATAAATTTACGCCTCTTCATTTAGACTTGTACCAGACTTCCAATTACAGCCCCTCATCCACTGCTCCCCCCATCATCACCTTTGAGTTGATAGTATCCGACATGTGGCTGGTGTTCCGAAGACTTCGTCTCGCCTGGTACATTCTCCTCTTTCTTCCCTAGTATCTGCAACATTCGCCTTATTGAGCGCCATTTCAATTCTTCTAGACTTCATATCTTGTTCTTAACCGAAACTCAGGTGTTTGGGTTCTCTGTTAGTAAACCCTACTCTGTTCCCTCATACTGTCTATATCCTCAATTTTCATTCCAAGGTGCATGTTCTTATGTTTAGAATTTGGAATTTTTCTGAATTTTCTACATTTTGGTTTACACTTTTTTTGTCATTCTATAACTAAATTCATCTCTCCTGGCTATTTATCCCCTAATTCTGCTAAATCCTTTGACCATCTACACTAAAAAAAAAAAACATTCTATGTTCTCATCCTTTATCAAAAATCATTATTTTGACTAATTATAATGATCACCACCGCCAGTGAATATCCTCTAGTGCTCATGATTCAGCTGGTGAACTTGGTTACCGTTTTTCTATTCAGTACAACATTGAGCAGTTGATGCAATTCCCTACCTACATCCCTGATCACCTTGGAGACGAATCAATCCTTTAACTGTTGAACTCTTTCTGCCTTTGGGGTTCTCCACGATCACCTTATCTCTATCGTATTCTGTCTCTTCAAATCTTCCACAGGAAAGACAACAAACCCACAGTGAGAAAATGTTTTTGGCACTTCAATGCTGATACCTGGTTGGACTTTTTTACTTTCCATGGAATGACTACTGCTTCAGTGAGAGGGGTCCCTTGGAGTGTACAGAATACAAAACTGATGTGATGTTTTCAGGCATGGAGGCGTACATTCCATATTTCCCTTCCAACTAAAAGTGATGGACCTTGGTTTAACCTTGCTTGTTCTTGTGTTATTCACCTCAAGGAATTCACCTTCGGGAATAACTGTTGTCTTTGAAGGCCAGAAACTCATGCAACTTTATATTTTGTCCTGGATCTTACAAAAGTCTATCCTCTGTAACACTAAAAACTTTTCTTCATATAAAATGTAATGATCTTTCTGGCATTTTGAAAAGAATGTTAGCTCTTTAACTTTGTTTTTCCCTTTTCCCTCCTCTATAGTCTTTGAACAACACAACTGCTGTTACCTTTTGTTAAAGCTGAACTTGTCGCTCAAATCACTGCTTCTAATTCCACCTTAGATGATTCTGGAGCTATTCCTCCAAAATTCTTCAACTCATTTATGCTTAACTATGTAATTTCTTCTAATGATGCTCTGTTTGAACAACTAACACTTTTAAGATTTCTTGTGGTCCTGATGGTATGCCTCCTTCAGTTCTCAAAACATATGCTTCTGAACATGGTAAACTATTTCATCTTTGTCTTTCCACTTGGACCTTTTTGGTGGAAACTTGTATTCATTCAACCTGTGACAAAA
>JABUQX010028923.1:37500-39792 GCA_015478945.1 Trachelipus rathkii
TTTTTTAATTAACGAATACCGTAGGGTGAGATACACGTTGTCCCCCATGCATGGCAGACCGCACGCTTCTGGCAAGACCGGTGCCTAAAATTAAAATTAATTCATGTTTTTTCAAACAACAATGAAAGAACGCAATCTTAACGTAGGTAAGCTTAAAATTTTCCTTTCATGTGATTTTTACCTCATCGTCGTAAAAATTCCCTCACCTTAAAACTGTGTTCGTAAAAAATTTACATAACCCTATATATATATATATATATATATATATATATATATATATATATATATATATATATATATATATATATATATATATATATATATATATATTATATATATATATGTATGTATATATATATATATATATATATATATATATATATATATATATATATATATATATATATATATATATATATGAGAAATGAAACCATTATTATTATTATTATTATTATTATTATTATTATTATTATTATTATTATTGTTATTATTTATTGTTATTATTGTTATTGTTTTAAGTGCCATATTATTATTATGGTGTTATTTTGTGTATATTTCCATTTTCTCTGTGGTGGCATATTGTTTACAGTATCATGCTGACTATGGTGTCATTTTTTCTATAGTGTAATTCAGCCTATTGTGTCACTTTGACAGATATATTTAGCCTATAGTGCCATTTGTCCATGGTATTCCGAAAGTTTCCCACTGCAGCAAGGTCAGAGCGGACTTATTTTCGTAACTTTTCTTTATTTAAATTTTATTATAATATATATATATATATATATATTAGGGATGTGCCGAATAGTGAAAAAAAAGCCAGATACCGAAATCACCGAATATTCGGCTAAAGTATTCGGCCGAATACCGAATATTCGGCCGAATAATCACTTCGCTATTCGGCCGAATAGTTATTTCAAAATTCGGTCATCCATTTAGGGAAAAATAAAGAAAACTTACACTGGTCAACAAAAAAAGGTGAAATTTTTTCTTGGATGGACTTTTGTAGCAGATATATAGTAATTCGGAGGTGCTGATTCCATATATATTCTCGGATTTGCTGTATCACATCCCGTTTCGCACTATCAAGGCTGTATATTTTGCATATTCCTAGGAATGACAAAATTCGTAATTGCGCACTACGTAGGCTGTATTGACACCTTCCGCATATAACTACAATTAGCAGCAAGTTTACTGCGGTCGATATTCGGGAAGCATGTGGTAACTTTAGTACGTCTACATGTATGGATGCCAATGACCTGGATGATGTCTATCATCCATCTGAAATACAGTCGGATGGTCCGTCATTGTTCACCCAGGGTGAACTGAACGATCTTGTATGAGAGTTGTATTTGCCGAAGTTGTCCTGAGCTGTTGGCTTCGAGGTTGCATGAAAAATGACTACTGGACCATGGCACAAGAGTAACATTTTATCGTAACAGAAGCAGAGCTGCGGAGGCTCTTCTGGTAACCTTGTGTATTGCAGTGAAGTTGCAGGCCTACTACTCGCTATGGGACTACCAGCATACGATGCAGGTGAGTGGCGACTGTTTATTGACACTCAGAGCAGTTTAAAGTGTGTGTTGTTACACAATGACAACAGGTATGCTTCGGTTCCAGTAGAGGAACACTCGGTACCCGGATGAGAGGAGTATGCAAAAATTCAAGACAGTTTGGAGGCTACAATATCAAGGTACATGGATGGTAATGCGTCGACCTCAAAATGGTAAACATTTTGCTTGGTCAGCAAGCAGGTTTACCAAATATCCCTGCTTCCTGTGCTATTGGGACAGCCGGGCGGCAAGGATCACTGGACCAAAGAGAATGGCCACCGAGGAAACCTTGACGCCAGATGACAGGAACATCGTACGTGAACCCGCACTTGTACAGAGAGAAAACATCATCTTTTACCACTACATATAAAACTTGGTTTGATGGAAACAATTTGTGAAGGCCTGGACCATGGTGGTGAATGCTTCCGGTATATATAAAGTTTCCTGGTCTGAGTGGCGAGAAGAAAAAAAAAGCTGGGATATTTGATGGCCCCAAAATACGGACACTAATACGGACACTCCTTTGCTACAACAATGACTGTGTTAGAAGGCAAGAGCTTGGAATGCTTTTCAGATGTAGCACAAATTTTCTGGGGAACAGGAAAGACAGAACCACTAACATTGTACAGGAACAGCTTGCTAGACAGTTTTTCATTCTCATGGATGTAGAATAAGTATAAAAGTTGTAATACATAGATGCTCAACTAAAAAGAAAATTTCCGGATAACCCTAGGCGATGTTA
>JABUQX010028924.1:0-23547 GCA_015478945.1 Trachelipus rathkii
TATTAACAGTTCCTTTTTAATTATACAAATATCAGTATCCTTGTTTACTTTATATTATTAAGATTCAAATATAATTAGCTAAATACGTTTTTTATTTTAAAACCTAAATTTTATAAGGGGCTGTGAACTGTGGGCTAAAATTATCTTATCAATTCTTTTCTCGGCAATATGCGACGCAATTAAGAACAGTTGGCTTTTGTGTGTCTGCAACAACTATGAAGTTGTTAGATCTCTTAGCTTCAAACGTAACTAAAAAGTGACGCCTCAGTTACTGTACCTTAGCTTCGTAACTGTTGAGAATGTTCTGCTTGTGAACGATTGTTTGTGAAAATGGGTCTATTAACCCTTCTACTTTCACTATATATAATATATATATAATATTATATATATATATATATATAATTATAATATATTATATTAACTATATTATATTTATATTATATATATCTAGTATTATAATATAACCTAATATTATATATTATATAGCATAGTATATATATATATATATTATATATAATATATTTATATATACATATATAAAATTAAATATATTCTAAGTATAATATGTGCTCCAGTTTACCAACTCTATTCATCCATACAAACTATACTATTACAGCTTCATAGAGACAACGCAACTTATAGGTAGATTCTAATCTCACACTACACCTACTATATATATAATATATTACTATATACCTATATATATATATATTCTACTCAAACTATATATACCTTATTTATTAAAGCTGGAAGAATTTACACAGTACCTTATTTGAATTATCCGGAAAAAATATTATATAAAAAAAATATCTATATATTATATCATATATATATTTATATATAATATTATATTAATTATAATTATATATTATATATTTATTATATATTATATATATATAATTATTAATTAAATATATATGATATATTATATATATATTTATATATATATATAATATATATATATATATATACCTGCGCTATATTAATTATCTATAATATAATAATTATAATTATATCTTATATATTATATATATATATTATATATTATACTATATTATATATATATATATATATATATTATATATTATAATTATATATATATATATATTTATTATTAATATATATATATATATTACATGCCTCCGATATATAATTTGTATATGATCTTATATTAATCTATTAGGAATTGGAAGATGTTTTGAAACTTTACATTTATACAAGATTGACAGTTTGCAATCCATTATTAATAAGGAGACATTTTCGCAGCGGAAGCGAAGATTCTAAAATTTATGTATGTAAGGTTATTGTGTGTGTGTGTGTGATTTTCATTTGTAATTATGTGTGTTTTGTTTGTTAGGTTACTAAAAAACATTATTATAGATATTAAATATATATTTATATTTATATTTTTAACTATCTATGTGCCTAATAAAACTCATTACGTATTACACTATCATATTCATATAAAAGTATTTTTAGAATAGATAGCATGATATCATATTTTGTGAGTCTTTATTAATATTTTATTTTTTAATTTTTTATATATATTTGAATATTATAGGACATTTTTAAAATGTATCCATTAGTGATTACAATTATTTATTTAGATATATACTACGATGTGCTCACTTGCTACCATTTCGATATTGCTCATATTGTTGTGTTTATGCAATACTAGATATAATTATCGCACGCATTTTGATCAACCTTTATTAATTTTATCAATTATGTTTTATTTATGTATTTTTCTTATCGGAAATTTTAATATTCCCTAGGTGTTTGTTGGTATCTGAGATTTGGTTGAATTTAAGAAGTCCCTATGTGGCGAATAAAACATTACAGAAGTCTTTTACACAATTATCGATCAAATCTGTTGGAATAAAGAAATCATAAAAATCCTAGTAAAGTCATTAAACTATTATTATTATAATATTCTAATTATTTATCTTATATATATGAGGTGAATATATATAGTGTGTAAAGGCAATTATATTATATCGCGCATACGTGATATACTATACTCAATTACTGTATCTATATATAAATTATAAGAACTTTTGTTGAAATTATATGTGATTAAATTTAAATATTTCATAAAGGATACAAAGATTCTTGTATTGCAATTCAATATAATAAAAAATATAATAATATATACAATGTATAACCCGCTTGACGAAGAGAGATTTGCTATTAAATGTATATTCTTCAATACTAAACTCTAGAATTTAATTTTCTAACGCTTGGACATACAAACGGATTATTTAACGAGCTGTTCGAGTTGTTGTTTTTCCAAGGTATTACGTATGTGAAGTACGGACTTGGAATTCGACATCAGAAAGGTGTGAAGTGAAGATTTTCATATTATAATATCTTTCCAGTAAATTGTTCAGCATAATATTTTTACAAGACTTTGGAATCTAAATTTTGCGTAATATTTAGCAATGTGCTAAAATCTATAAAATAATATATATTAAAATTTTTATTAACATATGATAAACATTTAATTAATTTATTAATTTTAATATATATTTATTATTTATTTATATAATTATTAATTTTATTTATTAAGATACTATTTTATATAAATATAATTTGCTTACAATTACAATTATATTACTATTTATTTATTTATTTTATTTAATTAATCTTTATTAATCAATTTATTTCTTTTATTATTATTTATATTACGTTTATATTTATTATAATTATTATGTAAAAATATCTTGATTTTACTTATATATATTTATACTATTTAATTGTTTTAACTTACTTTAGATTAAAATTAGCAGCATAAAATGCTCAAATGTAGTTAATATTTAAATTATATACCATTATTTATAAAACCTATTATGCAGAATTTCTAAATCACCTTGTCATTAGTTCACATAACAAATTTCATATCATCTTCTTTCCCAATCCTAATTTCCCAATATATGTTTATATACATGCTTTACTGCTAAAGAGAAAACTAAAGTGAATACCTTGTAACATCTCCAAGATTCATTAGTTGATATTATTATTTATCTTGTTAGTTGATATTTAGTCTGCTTCCAAGTTCCACTGAGGAACCAATTCTTCAGAGGAGAATCTGCTGTTTTTAAAATTTACTGTGCGCGATATCTGAAATACATGAACCGGATGTTTTTGTTGACGTGGTGAGCATATATTTTTAAATTAAAAGCATTTTTATTGTTTTGATTGACTGTAGTTTGTGTGCCATAACCATAACGTCGATTGATACATCTGGATGAACAAAGGCTGCAGATTCGATCGAACAAAGAAATTTGTGTTTGATCTTTGAATTAAAAAATTCTTCTACGAAAAATATTGAATTTTTGTGATTGAAATTGTTTTCAGCATCCAAGTTAATAAATTCAGACTTATCATTTGCAAAAATTTCAAGCTCGGAAATATCTTGTATGTCATCGTTATCTATGAAAGCTTCATCCTCTGATCTTTCTTGGTGATTGCTTTTCAAATGCTCATTGCCATCTGTTCTCCTTTGCGTGTTTTCCTTTAAACTAATTTTTTCCCTTTAACGTCTACAACGTAAAATATTAAGTGCATAAGAGTTTATATGTGCAGTTTAATAACAATTTTTTTGGGAGGACCACAACTACTTGCCTTTTCATTCTGATTCCTGGAAAGGAAAAAAATTATCTTGTTATATTTATAAAAGGATTTACTATCTTAAAGTATTATATAAATGATAGTCGCTTTAAAATCTTTTATTATGTGACGATAACTTGGTCATATCTATGGACGTTATCGGGAGCTGTACTCTTATCTCCTTGTGATGTGTTGGTGGTTGTGCCGTGAGTGTGCCGCAGCTAAAAAATAGATAAATATAAATAGATATAATAAACACTTTGTCTGAACGTTGGATTGGATGTCCTCTCAATAATGCTGCTGTCTTAAGTGTTATCGGAGAATAAGATATAATTCATATCCCTAAGGTATAGTATATATATATAATAATATATATAATATAATATAATATAACATGAGTTGAGTTGAGTACTATATATAGGTGATAGATATGTAGTCTAATTTGTACAAGTTGAATTGATTTGTGATTTCGAAGATTGGATAATATGTATGAACATATGTGATGGATGTTTAAATACGTATGATACGGGTTAGGGATAATGAATTAATCTAATCAATATATATATAGTTGTTTTAATCAGTCCAATCACCATAATTATCTTTTATGATCGGAATAATAAAATAGAGATAGTAATAAAGATTGAAGATAGTAAATTAGGTATTGAGATAAGTTTAATTGATACATAATAGTTAATAATTAATATAAAGTATGTGCGATCACTTTCAAATATTGTCAAGTGTGAATTTGACAGTTCATTATCAACATAGTGAACGATTCTGGGAAGCAATTAATGAATATTGCAGCGCGCGTAGTTTATTCTAAGTTCGGGGCAGGACGAGCGTGTTTGAAATTTAATTGATAGTCGTAATGTGTTATCGAGTTAGATAGAAGTAGAAATGTAGTAGTACGTTTACGCAGTGTGCGTGTAGTGCACTGATATATTGCGTTAGTTATGCAAAATCTAGATTAAAAGTAAAAAGAGGCGTGGTTATATCGTATATATATTCGGTATTAAATGACCAATTAATGAAGTATATTTACAAGGAAACGATAGTATGTAGTAAAATATATTATTGAACCTAATAGTTGCCATACATAGGTAAGGAAAGAAGAGGATAAATGTAACAGTTTTGCTCAAAGGATGAAATAGATATGGGTGAAGTTTACTAAGTGGCTAATAGGAGTCTCATGGAAGAATAGTAGGAATAGTTTAAGTAAAAGTAGTTAGGGTATTCATTCTTAAGAATAATGTAAATAAGGATGGTAGCTTTTCGTTAATACTTTACCTGTAAATTATAGGGATGTTAAGTAAATATAATAAGTGTGAGGTAATACATTCGATAAAAATATGGTACATTACATTGTTAAGCAGTGAATGTAAGGTGATGAATGATAATGTACTGTGGATTTTATGATAGATATATAGTAATATAGAAGTAAATAGGTATTATTACTATTGGGGATAAGGTAAAATAATATTGGTAGGAGAATAGTTAGCTAACGAATAATAAGAAGAATTAATTTGTGAATAGGGTATGTTAGATTTGTCGTTGAACAGATAAATACGTAGTGTTATTATAATTTATAATTAATAATAAATAAACTTTTATTGGACGGAATTATATGCTGGGTTTATAATTTTACTTAATAGTAAAATTTTATAAATTATAAATAGCCAAATAATTAGGACAGATTAGGATATATTTATATATATAGATTGTTACGAGACTTACCAACCAAACAAGCAGTCAACAGTAACTTCCGGTTAGATGATTCAGATATATAGCGATTACTATAAATATAGGATATTAGTAATATATATTAATATTATATAATATATTATATATTATATAAATTGGGTAAGTCAATCATTTGTGACTGGATAATTTGTTAAAAGGAGTTTGTAATAGGGGTGGATAGGTTGTTTAACTATTTAAGTTAACGTCTTGATGGTTAGGGATTTAAGTTTATGTTATATAACTATTATAACTTTTATTTACGGTGATTAAATAAAATAATTTGTGTTCCTGGGAAGTTGAACAAAAAAATTCCTTAGGTGATATTGAACCTTATTGATCCTCAACCCCAATTCCCAGTCCAATAAGATACCTAGTGATTATTTTCTTATAACCTAGCTAGTTATGTGGTTCTGTGATTTATGATAGTTATCTATTTTATTGTTCGGAGTACAGTGAGCTTTCCTTTCCGTGTGGGAACTAAACATGCGTTTGTGCTATTAATGAATTGAGTGTATTCACAAGTAATAGTATGAGTATTTTTAACATGAGTTATCATTATTTTTTCGACTGAATAGATACGCTCTCTTGATACTAGAGAGTCTGTATTTTCTTTTAAAATCTCTCTCGCTTCTGCGCGTGCTACAAATATCTTTTGTGTTTCTTCTATCTCTAATACTTCTTCCTCTTCATTATATTTCTTCTTCTATACGTTCTACGCGTGTCCCGACTCCCTGTTGCATTTTCAAAATAAAAATCGGGGGGACAACGCTCTGGTACAATTATCCATTTTATTATAATATGTTGCAATTCATTCTTCCCTATTTTTGTAATGATATCTATATATTATCTCTATATTCTATATATATCTATATTTCATATATATTTATATCTATATTATATATATTATTTATTTATCTATCTCTCTATCTTTCTTACTATCTATCTATATCTCTCATATTCTTTATATATATATATATATATATTATATATATATATTATATTTCTTATAATATCTATTATATATAATATATTACTATTATATATTTATAAACTTACTCATAATATATATATATATTTATATTTATATATTATATATATTACTTAATATTATAATAAAATTAAATTAAATATATTTCAACTATTATATTTATTTTTAGTAAAACACGATAAATCTGATATTATTTATCTTGATAAATTATAGTATATTATTTTAACAATTAAACTAATTAATGCATATGAGCTTTTCTATTAATCATTGTTTATCAATTTGTAGTTGATTTGAGGCAATATTTAATAGATTTTTAAATATAAAATACCTGATATTATAACTTATACTAATGAGCTAATGAATTGGAATCTGATTATTTCACACACCTTTTTATCGTGGTAGTTATGAGTATTCATAATATTAATAGTCATCACGAAAACTAGAGTAGATTGGATACAAATGACTTAACTTTTTCGTGACATTCCGCGTTGTGATTGAAGAGTTGGATAAAGTAGAATGTTAAATAGACGATTAAGCGAGAGGACACCTACTATCTTGACTGGGTTACATCAGTTTTTTTCTCATATAAACGGGTGCGAAAAGTGGCACGTGTGTTGATATACGAACTTTAAATTTCTCTGCAAAACGATCTAGACTTGCTCTTGTGCACTTCCTGCAGCTACAATGTTCTAGTGGTCGTAGATTAGTAAAAACGATGAGTGTAAATGTTCTTTTGTAAACCTGTGCATTTGTTATAGTCGAGAGATTGTAAGTATTAATAGTGCGAGCGAGTGCTATTGGTGATTATGAATGCTGCATTAGATAGCAAATATATACCTCATAGCCACCTCAACAGAAACAATACAGGAACAGACGTGTTCAAGTTAATTTACTTGTCGTCGATATGTTTTATTGTCTTTCTTGCATCTCCTCATATGACGTCGTTCTTTTTGCGTTCTTGCATCGATGAGAGTCTTGCCTCTCGAAGATCGTGTCAAAAACGACACCAATCATTGATCGAAGAATTACTCAAAAGAGAAAAAGCTTTTATCGATAAAGATCCAACTGGGTTTACTGTCCTTTTGTAATTTCCAAACTCTTTCACATTTTGCTTCACTCTCGAAGTTTCGCCATGCGTCAGATCTCTCCTTAGCACTGCTCCTTCAACATGTATTATATTTCTTGAGTGTTCCTTCTACGAGGTGCACGTCTCGTCTCTTCATTTTCAAGCGCGGAAAAATCAAACTGAGCAAGAACTCCTCTTCTCCTGAAATGCGCTCCAGAATCGTCTTTTTTGTGTTATGTAGATAACATATGATGAAGAGGGAGGAGGTGTGTATATTTATTTGAAGATTTTATTTTCGAGCATTAATCATATTGAATTGATTCACTTTTTTGTGGTAGGGAATATTTTTCCAAATGGGTGGAGGAGGGTAAAGAGGTTGGTGGGGTGTGAACAAAGAGAATTAATATGTCGCGAATATAAAGACCCAGAGAGTCCCTGAGAACTCTACGGTATACAACAGTATGGTATATGGGGTTACTATATAAGGGTGGAGGTTATAGTTATATTATTAACCTCATTTCATTTACTATTTTTTATATCTTAAACTCTCTATAATATCCATAATAATATATCTTTGTTGTTTGTTGAGTTATATATATATATTTAACCTAATTTATTCTCTATCTCTCATTTCTCTCTCTGAAGTACTGTTGGCTAAACTCTAAAACTCTCTAACTTATCCCTCGCTTTACTCGGATAGTGAAAATATACCTATATCGTATATAATCAACTTTCACTTAGTAAACTGGTACTATTTGAATGTAAGTCTAGACGCCTTATCAAAGTGAAGGGATAATGTGAGATGAAATTGTCAAGGTCAAGAAGTGATATATGATTGTTTAGAAATGTACAAGAAAAGAACGTCATTGCTGAAGCAGAAAAAAGTTGAAGGATATTTAAGATTAATCTGAGATTAAAATTTTCGTCAGGATTCTCTTATGAAGTTACAGGTCGGTGAAAATTGAAATTTCAGAATAAATTGTTAATTATTATCAATATTATCGAGAGAAGAGAGAATACTAAATTGAAGGTAAAGTTTGAAACTTATAACAAACTCTTATGTGTTAGTCCATATCGAAGGCCTTTGATGCGCCACAGCAAAAGATTCATCCAAATACTGAAGAGAAAAAGATCAAGAATGAGAGTGAAAGGAAAGAAAAGCACTACTAGAGCTGTTGCGTTCTTACGAAAAGTAATTCTGGTGCGATCGGATGAAGGAATTATTAATAGAAAGTAAAATGTTTCAAAACTTCTGTTTAAGGTTAGATTCAACTTTGGGAAGAACAGATATTAAAGCGATATGGTGATAGTTAGAGGGTTGAGGAACCCCCCCCCCCCGTTCCTCTTTTTCGGCACAGATTAAATGAGTAAAAGCTTTCAGTAGGAAGAAAAGTTTGAAGTAGAAAGACAGAGACAAGACGGTTTGAAATATCGTGGTGAATATATGGAAGTACCAGTTTGAGAGCATACGGTGAGGAAGCAGTGCTACCATCAGAGAGAACAGAAATAGCGTCTTTAGAAGAAATTAAAATGTTAAGCATGAATGACTTGGAGGAAGAGTAGGATATATGGCGTCCAGAATCGTTCTTAGTAGTTTGTCATAGCTCAGAGTTATAAGTTTAGGAGCGATAAACTGTCCCTTTTGCTAAGGTTTGGTTTGGATCATTCTCGCTTCAAGAATTTCTCATTTGAAAATTAAGGAAATAAGAAGGAAGAAAAAGAAATAAGGCGTACAACTATTTTATTGCAAAAAAGCCCGAAAGATCAAGAGGAAGAGGGACCTTTGCTCAGTAAGAGTTTTAGTACCAGTTCTCGAAGAATAAATTCTAGCACTATTTACATATTATAATATATTAATAATATATATTATTAATAATATATATTAATTTTATTTATAAAATATAATAATTAAATATATATATATATATATAATATAATTAATATAATAAGTATATATATATTAAATATAGTACTATATAAATAATAATGTATTATTATTATTATTTCCTGATGTATTGTAATAATATATATTATATTTAGTGTATATAAAGGATTCATAGTGTTTATAACATGTGTTTATATTTTGTTTTTTCAGATACCTATAAAAGGTGCGTTTGACGAAAAAGTGAATGAAAGTGATACTGATGGGCGAGTTGTAGGAAGCAGTCGCAAGGTTGCAACGGAATTTAATGTAAAACATGGAACGATACTATGGCAAAGCTCATTAAAAGTTTTAAAAGACTGGAAGTGTTAAAGATCAGCAGAGAACTTACAGGCTAACGCGGGGTCATCATAAAAACACACGATGGTTGTCTAGTGAAAGTGCTGTCAGCAGATAGAGTATCAGGTGCATTTTGAAAGCAAAGTGATGGCATCCTTACAAATTGCATATGTCGCAGCATCTGTGGGAAGAAAACCCAGATAAACTGTGGAAATTCTGTCAAGAAACACTAAGCAGATTAAACGAGGATGCAAACATTTTATCTAAGGTTTGCTTACCGATAAAGCAAATTTTTACTTCAATGGAAAGATGCAAGGTGCTGGTAAATTAATGGTGTAGGCTGGGATATATATGTTGGAACATTTACCATTAGAAGAAATCTTAATGCCGAAAACTATCTTCAGAAGTTGTAGGAAATGATTTTTCCATCCCTGCTAAACGAGGATGGCAACTTCCCAGTTTACTTCCAACAAGATGGGCTCCACCTCATTATGGCGCATTAACGTGCGTCAGTGGCTGGATCACAGTTTAGGATTTTTGAATTGGTTGGCGTGGTCTTGTGGAGTGACCTCCCAGGTTCCCAGATCTCATACCTCTTGATTTTTGTCTTTAGGGTGTACCTGAAGGTGCTTGTATATCAGAAAAAGATACGAGTCATTAATCATCTTGATCAGCGTATTGAAAACGCTATTACAAGCTTACCTTAGCTGTGCAAACACATTTTCATCAATTGTCTCGGTCAAGTTTTCAGATTTGTTTTGAAAACAATGGCAACCATGTTGAGCATATTATACGAATAATAGAGCAATTCAATATGAATAAAAGTGGTTTTCATAAAATCTTGTATAAATTTTTGATACTATACCGAGTTTATTATCGTATGTGTTCTATCCAGCTACAGTTTGGCTCAAAATATTCAATATTCAATAGTATAATTATATTTGCTGTTGTATAAAATATATTATATTAATAATATTTTTGTATATTGCATCTATATAATATATAAATTAATATATTATATATTATATATATATAATATAATTATATTATTACTATATAATATATATATATATATATATATATATATATTATTATATATTTATTATTTAAATAATATTATATATATAATATATATAAAATATATATAATATATAACTATATTCTAATATTTTCTAACTATTGAGGTTTGTAGTAGTTTTACAGTAAAACTAGGCCTTAAATGAATGTTTGTACAACTCAATTTATATATTATACGCGGATAGGGATTATAATTACTTTAAACAATCTTATCTCAAATATATATATTTATTATAGATTTTATTAGATAATAATTCCGATATATCTTTTAACTATTTTTATGTATATATAATATATATTATATATATATATAATATATTTATTATATATATAATATATATATATATATATATAATATAATATATTTATATATATTATATATATATATATATATATTAATATATATATATATATATATATATATATATATATATATTTTCTCCTATCATCTACTCAGATTTTCCTGAATGCATTTGTAGATCGGACGCCTTTCATCCTTTGAATTTTTTTATAGTGATGTTCACAGGGTTCAATCTGTTTTGGTTACGAACCCGTCTATCTACAATTTATAAACGACCGTCTATACTTTATCGCCTTCCACCTTATGCCATTACTAACCCTTTTATTTAGCATTCAATTCTGAAAGCTTGGTTCTTTAACTCGCTTTCCTTTATGTTTTTGCCCATTTTTAATTGGGGAGAAACCTGGCGTTGTTTTCAATGCAATCACAAATCTCACTTTCTTTATCTATGATTCTTCTTCCGAAGGATCATGAGCCGCTCAATGACATTTCTTAACTGTCTGATGTTACCGGTCCATGGATATTCTTGAAGCAGTTTACAATAAACGTTGCCTTTTGAATCGCACTTCAGAGCTTCTTTCAATCCTAGTGCTTGCTTTGATATAGTTTGTGCACTTTCACACGACCATTAAATAATTGAGTATTCGTCGCATATTCTACTTTTCTTTCAATTTCGATCCGGGTGGAATGTCCGAATAATTCACTATCAACTCTAAACTGTTTCAGCTACACTCTCCAGATCTCTTTCTAGCAGTAGGCGTTGACTGTTGCTGCAATACACCCTCCACATTAACTCTCGCAATACTTCTTTCTTTGGTGAATACACCTGCATTTTTTTCTCGTTCTACAGTTTCAGTCTCATCTTTGTACACAGCGGTGATACCTAGACTTAACCGCTATGCTCTATGAACACACTTAATTTATCTAATTTCCATCTACTTAATTTGACTCACAAGTTCGAGCGCGTTATTCGGCGACATTTTCCACCATTATTTGACCCGACATTGAATTTAGCGACAAGGCATGGTTTTGCTTGTATAATCGTTTATTTTTCCTCATTTAATTTTTTATTTATTTTTTATTATTTTTTTTTTATTTATTTTATTCTATTTCCATTTTTATTTTATGTATTTGAATATTTTCATTTTATATAAAAGTCATTAAACGAGTTTGGGACAACATTAAAAACGCAGAGGTTGATCTAAATATTTGATAGTTTTAACAGAAAGGACCAATTATTATTATTTTTAATATCATTATCTTTTTTTTCATTATTATACTATTATTAAATATTATTTATTATAATATTCTATTAGAATATAATTAAATTTTTAATTATTACCATTATATTTCTATTTTTATTTATAATTTTAATATATTTTTATTTCATTTTATTTTTTTATTTTTATTTATTTTTTTTTATTTCTTCTTTATTTATTTTTATTTATTTATATTTATTTTTATTTATTTTACTTAATTTATTTTAATTTATATTTATTTTATCTTTATATATATTTAGTTTTAAATTTTTTTTTTAACTATAATTTCCTAACTTAGTAAGATAATTAAAATCTTTATGAGTATTATTGGTGTGTTTTAATAAATATTATTTTCATTATTATTATTATTATTATATAATTATTATCTTATCTTCATCCAGGTTAGGCAAGAAGGTTAAATATACAGCAGTATTTTTTATTATTATTTATAACCCCGTTGAAATCTCTCCTAGACATCTTTTGAAAAACACACGAGTTTTAAATTTTTTTTTTAAAAATTTTGCGAATTTTTTCAATTTTGCAATGTGGTTATGAGAATCCATGATTCGTTGATAAAGGCCACATTTTTGTTTCTTTAAATTTAAAATATACATAACAAAATAACATGTCAATATAATACTCTTACAACTAATATAAAAAATTATAATATAATACTATCATATACTATATATATATATATAGTATATATTATATATATATATATATATATATATATATCATATATATATATTTAATATTATATTATATATATATATTTTATATATATATATATATATATATATATATATATTATATCTCTAATATATGCGTACTATATATATAATATATATAATATATATATATATATATATAATATATATATATATATATATATATAAGGCTTTGTTTTGTTGATATTTTGATAACAAAAACAATATATATAATCATTATATATATATATATATACTATATATATATTTATATATATTATTTAATATATATATATATATTATATTATTATATACTATTTATATATAATATATTATTATTTTTAAAAAATATGTATTAGATTATATATTGTAGGTTTTAAAGCATAGATTGTGTAATCACACATACAAATATTATGCTCTGTATGTTGTTTTTTTTTCAAGACATGTAATGTATACATAATACATACACGTTAGTTTGTTGTTTATGAACTATGTGCAGTTGTATACATATACATATTTATCGTTTATATGGCGTCATTTTTGTTTTCTTATATACATTATAATTGTGTATTACATAGTACATTATGTTTGCAATTTTTGTTTTTATAACATACATAATATCTATTCTTTGTACCCTCACGCTTAGCAATATATATATATATTATATATATAATATATTATATAAAATATATATCATAATATATATAAATATTATATATATATATATAATAAAATCAATATATATAATATAATATATATATATAGTATGATATATATATAATTATATTTTGAGGTAATAAATATATTTCATTTATATTATTTTGCTATTAATATATATATATATATAAATATACTATATATAATATATATATAATAATAATATATATCTATATATATATATAATATATTATTATAGATATATATTAATATTATATTAAATTTTACTAGAAATAAATAATAAAACAAACAGTATGTTCCTCAAATATAATATATATATAATGATATATAATAATTAAATATAATAATAATAATCATATATATACTATATATATATATATATTTATAATATATATATATATATAATACGTATATATATATATATATATATAATATTATATATAATATAGTATGTATCTATATTTTTTAAACACAGAAAGGAAACGAAACGAGGGAAAGAGTCGATACGCGAAATTAAAAAAAAAATAATATATTGGTGTTCACATTGGAGGAGCCATGAGCGATACTTTTTTAACTATTAGATTCGGGGTGGGATTTTTGATGGTTTCTGGAGGAGACGTGAAAATGGAGTCTTAAATCCAGGCATAGCTAAGTAAAATTTGCGGGAAAAATTATTGGAACAAGGAGCGAATTTGGTTAATCGAATTTTTAAATAATTTTAATTCTATTCCCACATCCGGTCTGATTATGTGTAGCCAGATATTGTCATTCATGTACTTGGAGGATTCATATCCGCATTTCGCTATAAGATTCTATAAAAAATCAGATTCTTTTATGCCTGCATGTAGCTGAAGCGCAAAAAATGTTGCTGAATCCGCACATTCATTGATATGGTAAGCTTCATCTGTTATAATATTGAATAATAATAATATTATTATTTAATATTTAGTATTATATATATAAGTTTGTCTGTGTATGCGTGGATCAAAATCTATCAATACGTGACAATTGTTGCCTTCTTCTAGTGTGAATATTTTGGTGCAAATTCCAGAAGTAGGAACGATGAGTAATGGCTTCAAAATACTGTGGTAGATATTGTTCTGTATTCGGTTTTTGTATATGTTATGTTAGTGTATATGAGAGATAAGTTGGATAGGACATTCTCCAATTTAAATTTTTCTTGATAATAACATATATTTTTATTCATATAAGTAATAACTTGAAGAAAAGATAACATGGAATATGATAGTGGGAAAGTAAGGTGTTATATTATTGTGGCTTTTTTGATTGGATTGGATTTTCAAATGATGTGATTTTGAGATCTAAATAATATTTATCTTTCTAAATTGAATCAATTTATGTATTAATTACCTTTAATTTAGTACAGTAGTGATTAATACTATTAATAGATCTCAAACGGTTAATGTCGAGTTAGTTAGTAGAGTACTCTGATCTATTATATAATATGATTATCATTTTCAAAAAATCATATTTTTATAAAATAAATTCTTTGTTAAACCTTTGGATAATGCTGGCATTTATACCTGCATTTGTAGAACATCTCTAATTAACTTACAACTCAATGCAATGATATTTAATCATATTTTTATTAATAGTATCTGAGATGATTCTGATATTACACACTATAATAAACTAATATAGTTAATATAAATTAATATATATATGGGTTAAATTATTACCGTATATAAGTTTTCATATTAGTGATGTTTAATTCTACATATCATCATTTATAGAAAGTCATAAACTATATCCCGTTTTTGTTCTATAAAAGTAATCTTGTCCTAACAAAATGAAATTTTAAAAATATCTCATATATAATATTTCGAGATCTAGATTATTGACGAAGAACTATGAAAATATATTCATAAGTATACTATTGAAAAATATGACTTCAGCTACGAAATTACTATAAATAAGATATTAATTTTATATGATATACTTAATATAGTATATAATATAAATATATACAAACTAATATACGTTTGATAAAATTCTTATAATAGTACTGTGACTCGTGTTCAATATATTTAAGTATATTACACATCAACTCTAAATTTCTTTTTTAGTGTACAGGTAGCTGTAATCAACATTACAAATGCTGTCGTCCAGACAGATGGAAAATAATAAAAGTATATAAACAAGTAAGCAAGACTAACTCGACTCGAGTGGTATTTAATACATAGAATATCACAATAAGCTATAAAGATATTTTATTATCAGTAGGCTAGATATATGAGATTCAATGTTAGAAATATGGACGTCTAGGTAATCAGGATCAATGAACTAAAGATAGAAGTGCATATCATACACAGCAGTAGAATAAATGATTAAAATCACTTTGTGATAAGATTCTGTAATAATAATGAGAATAACAAGCTTAGGATCCAGACGAAGTTAGCTATGTAATAAAAAGCAGACTAAGATGGCAAAGTAGATGCGTAACAGAGAGAATGAGTAAATTGATACTTGGTTGTAATTACATTATACAGAATACTGCCTAAATGAGTCGTATGAAGATTATGAGAGAGAGAGGAGAGATTGAGGAGAGGGTGTATATTGAGAGTATATGTGTGGAAGTAGCGAGGAGAGAAGATATGAGAGAGAGGAGTAGTAGTGATGAGAGATAGAGTGCCGCAGAGGAGTTCGATCAGATTGTGATTGTATCTGATGAGATGTATTATGATGAACGAAGTTTCTTGACGTTAGTTGTCTTCTATCTCACTCTGCAATATAATACCTTAAAGCTATTTTTTTATCGTAAAGTTTTCATATTAACAGAACAAAATTAATTATTTACAACATTGCTAACATCTGAGTTTTATACAAGATCATTACTTAATTAAGTCCTTGGTGTGTGGTGAGGTTGGGAGAAAGATCTGTCCTGATCAGTCTAATATAACTTTCACACAAGATTTTATTATTATTTTATTAGTACTAAGTTTTCATTCACTGTTATTTATTATATGTGGTATGATATGAGCGTTACTTCAGGGATTCATTAAATGTGGTATATTGGGTATATGGTACTCTTGCTTCATCATATTATATGGCCAGTCCCTCTAGAAGAATGACACTCTCTACCTCATTTATCCGCATGATGTGTGTATCGCGCACAAAACGTAAGCGACAACCTAAGACATGACCCTAGTTTCACGACGAAATGGTATGAATCTGTGGGGTACAAAGATGGGATCGTACTATTGCTTAAAGGAGAAATAATGCATGAGGGAAGATGGAGGATTAAGAGGAAAATATATTGTACGCTTGAGTGAAAAGGTCATTTTTGATTTGACTTACGCTGTAAAAAAAAAATGAAGAAAATAGATGAAACTGACAAAAAACAGATGAGAAGGGAGATAAATATATATATCTGTGTGTATAAAAAAAAAGAGATGTGGAAAGGAAGATAGAGGTCGGATCAGAAGTTAGTTGGATTCTAAGTATGAGATGCTAGCGTCCTGTGGTTTATTAAGAACAGCTGACGGGTAGGATCATTGTTACATGCGTGGATCTAGAGATACTATACGATGGGAGATAATTATAAGGTATGAGATAAATGGTCAAGGCTAATTGTATGTTGTGTAGAGATAAATAGATCCTCTTATGAGGGTATAGATTGAAGATGCTGTTGGTTCAGGGAGCTTCCAAGATGTAGGCCTTTAATTGACAATGAGCCGCGCCTGTTATGGGAATGGAGAAAAATTGAGCTACAGAAATAGAAGTCGCATAATGGTATTCTTTTTGGCAGGGATTGACTATGTGGGCACAGGTTGTTGGTGGCTATGACGTCTAAATATATGATTAATATCTATCTATTGGTTTATTGGAATATATATATATATTATATATATGAGCTGTAATATACAGATATAGCGCAGGGATGCGTAAATAGGGCTGTTAATGTATATAATATATTATATTATTACATTTATATATATGTTATTATATACGTTTGTTATAAGTCTAATGTATACAAATGAGTAATGAGTAGTTAAGTATTGATTTGTGTGATTGAATTGATTTTCTCTGATGCAGTCGAGAGGTAATGGCGGGTGTGGAAGTAGTTAGGGGCTGCGCTGGGGCTCCGTTGAGTGTTATGCGAGAAACCAAGAGGGTGGAAGGTGGTACGTTTAGTCAATGGCATCAACCGCATGCGTTGAGAGAGGGGAAGAGCGTGAAAGTGCTAGGGACTGATAAGCCTCGCGTTGAGTCGCAGCGCCGAGGACAGCTCGTGAAAGTAGCGCGACGAAATTAGAGAGGCTGTATGGGAGGAGTGACTCGAGTCGGAGACCAAGTATGATCTGAATCTTTGTGGGATTGGGGCGGGGAAAGGGAAAAGAATGATGTTATGGAAGTTCGCTCTGTTCTTGAGTGTTATCAGAATGAAGGGGTTAAGGGATGGAATGTTGATTGGGATATGTATGTTGTGATTTAAAAATCGTGAGATTAAGTTTAGTGGAGGGTCTTTCAACTGGAGAGGAGTTGGATAAGTGAAGGAACGTCGGAAAGATCTAAGTGATAATATTAAGGTAATCAAGTGATGAGTAGATTTGGCGATCGCGGAAGGAGCCGAGGATGACTCAGACGAATAACACTGGCTTCATCGTCGCATAGGTAAAATAAATTCCAGTTGATTCGTGAAGCGGCCTTGGAGGAAGATTGGTGACTTATACTTAGGGAACTAATTTTATCTGAAACAACAAAGACAAAATATGATGGTTAATAGAAGTGCTGTTTGTTTAGTATAGTTTTAACGAGGTAAACAGACGCGTATTTAGTCGGAAAGAGTTGTCATGATTATAATGATGCTGAGCAAGTTCTTGATGTCGTATTACTAATATAGGTATTAATTTGAACTGTTAACAAGTAGTGAATTATGTTGTGGCATTATTTGAATTCTTTTTGAATGAGTTTTGTGTTTAGGCGCAATGTTAATCCGTGCAGTAAGTCTAATACAAATAAAAAGGGTGGTTGGATTTGTTCTTAGAAAGGTCAAAAGCGTTCGGCGAAAAGAATGTGTATTTCAATAAATTATATGACCAGAGTGTAGTTGTGTTCTGGATATCAATAATTAACGTAGAGTATCAAAAAGGGACGATATATTATGAGATGATAATAGATGATTGAATACTGTATATGTGTTTATGGTATTTATATTAATGGGTCGAGGCCGCTACTAAGAAATTTGGACCCATCGAGCATCCAGCAATGTATTCGCTTTTACACTCTTTCGCGGAAGCTGATTGTCGTTGTAGTGGATAGTGGAAAATATGGGAATTTACTGTTGGGGTCTCTCTTAGGAGCGTCTGACATAGTGTATCCAGTATATTATGTAATAATAATGGGATATATATCTAGGAAAGATGACTATATTATTTGGAAATATAGGAATCTATATATATATATAAACTCTAGTAAAGTAAATTTTAATTAATATTAAGTAGATTATAATCTATTTGTATTAAGTAGAATATATACTTTGAAAGATTTAGGATATTTGAGTTGTTTTCATATAATATACCGATTAGAACTATATAGTATTATGTGAGAATAGTTTGTGGTAGTAGGCGATATCATAATATAATATATTAGTCTTATATTAAATATCCGATAAATTCGAATTTGTCCCAAAAAACATATGGTAGCTAATAGAATAATTAAATGCGATGTGGTTTTTTGATGCGGGTGGCAAGAAGAAAAGGTAGGAAAGCTCAGAATTGGGGATATTTTGCGAGACAGGTCTTTTTTTCTAATTTGGGATCTTGTTTTCTTAATATATAATAAAGGATATTTTGCCAACTGTTATAGTGTGATGTCCTGTGGTTTTGAGTGAATATTTTGTGTGGTAGCTGGCTTTTTGAGGGCCTTTCTGTGGTCTCGGAGCTTATATTATTTTAGCTTCGTGGGTCCGGATCGTTGGGCTTGCTTAGGTGATTGCAAAGAACTGGGAGTGTTTATCCTAGGCTTATATTTAGTAATAATGTATAGTCCATATAAACTAATGATATGTATATAACTTAGAATATTAGATCTTAAAATCTTGTGATTAATAATTAAACAATATATTTTAAATTATAGTTTTTATTATTTTATATTTAAATTATATAAATAAATAATAGGATATACATTTTCATATTAATATTAATTAATCTTAAATATAAAATATTTTTTCTCTAAGGGAAATTTTATTAGAAATAATTATTACTACTGACACGTTTAGTTTGTCATAATATATATATATATATATTATATTATATATTTTATATATATATTAATTTTATATATATATATTTGCTTTTATTATATGTTATTATATAGTTATATTATAATTATTTATATACTTATTATTTTATTATATATATTATTAATTATATGATATATATATATAATATTTATTAATATTAAATATATTATATATAATATTATATATATCATTATGATATTTAATATCATTATTTATAATATTAAATATATTATATTTATATAATTAAAGAATATTAATATTATAATATATATATATATATCTTAATATTCATTAATTATATTAATTATTCTCTATTAATATTGATATGTATGTATGAGATATATTAATAATATTATATTAATATATATTAAAATTTATAAATTGAAACTATTAATACCTTCCCCTTATTATTCATTGGTGTTATAGCGAGTAGTATAAGGGACCGTACCTTTGCGATTTTTTTAGTTAATTTATTATTATAGTTTTAGTGTGCTAATAATCACATTTTATATTAATAAAATGTAATACACAAATAAAAAATTGTTATAAGATTATATATACTGATATATATTATTTTTTCTTGATGAAATAAAGTTTTAAAAAGGAAGAGCTAATCTTTCTTCGATGATACTTCCCGCCGTTACATTAAAATGTTTTTTTGACAGTAGCGAGACGGAAAGAGATTCTGAAATATCAAAATGACTGACAGAGATGATATATCTTTTTGGTTAGATAATCAAGATCTTTTCACGAGTGGCTCTACAAGGGACTTGGCTGCTGCTGCAACAGAGCTTGATCTTTTTGACAATAAGGCACAGTATCAGAAGTGTGTATTTCATAGGAACTTTTGCGCTACTGTGATGCTATTACGAAGTTCTAATGTTTCAAATCTGAGAGTGGTTTGTTCTGATGATATTTCTTGACGGTAATAACTTGTATTTTTCTTAGTAATTCGCATTTTGTATATAAAACACGCTTGGCTTTATATTCCTTTTATTATTAAGTTACTTTTACCTTTTCTTGTTTCTACGTTAACTATTATTATTATTTAATTTATTCATTAATTGGTAATTTTTCTCTGTATTCGATAGTTTTGTTGGGATTACATTAATTGTCAGATTATATATTAATTGCATATGTGATATTATCTGTAGATATTTTTTTGCGTTTGAAATATTGTAGTGTTGTTAAGATGCTGTAGATATTTTATTTTAAGTATATAGTGAATTGATGTTTTGTCAATCATGATCCACTCTTTAAAAGTAATTTCTTTACTTTAGATAAAGCCAATGATAATGTGAAAAAAAATGTCCTTTTCTTAAGAGGAGACAAAGGAAGACATGTTTTAAAAACGCTGAATATATGTAATGTGAATTAGCTGGCTATTCATCTGGACATTCCTCCCGGTGCAGGTTCTGTATGTTGATTTTTTCCTTTCTTCTTTGAAATCTATGGTTTCAACCTATTATCGCTGCCTTTCTTAGTATTTGACGAAGCTTACGTTCTTTCCATGTCACTTTTTGTGTGTGATCTGGTGAATATATTCATAAATATTTACATGCCAGCAGAATATATTGAGGGGAGAATTTTATTGTTTCGCTGTTTTATTTGAGGTTGTTTTTGAGATACAATTTTTTAATAGAACAGTATAGAGCTGAAATTGAATAATTTTGTTTTAATCAGCTGTTGGAATGACACGAACTTAACATATTTTGGTAATTTTTATTCTGTAATAGACACGTATTTTTCTTTTCAAGGCATCGTGAAAATTATCATTCATTTTTACTTTATAATTAAAGATGTGACTCGTCTCGCATTTATTTTTTCTAGGTGAATGAAGGGTAGGTCATATAGATTGTAGCTTGTTTAAAACGGCAAAAAACGTCTGCGCTTTTTGGAACGAACGGGCTTCAATCTGCGAGCGGTTCCTGCCATGCATGAATATTGCCTGGCTCGGGCCTGCGTGGCACTTACCTTATGGTATTTTTTTTGTTATTATAAAATCATTGAAATACTACATTGAAATTGACATTTGTTAGGATTGCATATTGCTAGAATATATTTAAAAAAAAAGCTAAAACGAGTATGTGTGTTACCTCAGAGGGTTTGTCAGAAGGCCCGATTTAATGAAATCACAGATATACTTATCTCTAAAAAAATATTATATGAAGAATAGCTGATAGAACGAACTGTCGGGGCTCTCATTTAGGTATAAATAAAAGTTCATAGCCGTTAAAGTTGTTACAAGATTCCCATAGCTTTTTTCAATATGATCGATCGAGGTTAGGTCTCAATTTCGGCCACTCTATAGTCAGGCTTATGATAAGTTTTTTGTTAGGTATACACGAAGAAATCTTATTTAAACAATGCTATATATACCTGATCTCAGAAATGGCCCGAAATTTACTTCTACCTTAATTTTTTTTATATAGAAAGTGCAATGGATAATAATTTTTGAACTGTTGCAGTAGGCTGTAACTTTTTTCGTAAAGAGACTGCCAATTTTCGCCTTCACTAATTCGTTCATTATTAATTGTTTTTAGGCTATCATTCATATTTTTTCAATAAGAAAAGTTTTTTTTTTTTTTTTAATATAAAATCCCGCTTTGGTTTTTTTTTACAACTTTTTGAGAGGATGTACTTTTTTCCTAAGGGAGCGACGCTTTTTTCGTTATTGCCAATTTTCTTATTCTTCATATTATTATTATAATATTCTGTGATTTTCAATAAAATCGCGGTGCAGACTGCTGGGTAACATTACGCGATTCAAAACTCTATTCCATAACTGACGAGTCGTAAAACAGCAAAAGGTCCGATTTTATAAATAAAAGCACCAAAGTTCTAAATATTTTTTAATACATTTTTTTATAAACATGGAGTAATCAATCAGGATGAAAAATATTATACGATAAATGTCAGACCGGGGTAAGAATTTAATTCTTGAGTTTAATTTTTAAGTGTATAAAAATTCTTGTTTGCTCGATTCTTGAAAACATCTTCAAACAATTTACAAAAAAGAAAAAAGAATAAAATCATTCTTTAAAAATAAATAAAACTTTTACACAAATTGAATAGTGTTTAATTAAAAGGTTTCAAATAATTTTTTTGAAAAAATTTTAAAATATTTTTACGATATTTATTTATCTATATGCACAGTTCTGTAACTGCAGACAGCCTAAGCTAACCAATGTGAGTAAGTCTAAATGAATAATTCAAAGATGGGTGTGCGTGTTACGTGAATAGTAATCTTATTCTTTGTTAAGATGTCCAGATTTAAAATTTAGTTTTTTAATTTTACCAATTTAATTAAATTATTTTGTTAAAATGTCAGTTTAAGATTTAATTTTATTTAAATATTTCACGACTGATGAAGGTGCCTCTAAAGGAAATAATTTTGTTCATAATTGTTGGACGGTAGAGCATTATAGCCATATAATAATATAATTTGTTCGAAAAACGAAAAAGTGCTAAAAATTTTTGACCGGTGCTTCATTTTTTTAAAATAAATATTTTTTTTCAACTGAATATTACTTAGATAATTGTATATATTATTTTTTTTTTTTCTTTCTTACATGTTTTTCTTTAAAAAATAACTACAGACTCTATAGGGTTAGATGCATAGACGGTGAACCC
>JABUQX010028925.1:0-7500 GCA_015478945.1 Trachelipus rathkii
CGTATGTAAGGTTTCAGTTATCGGATGGTGTTTAACCGTTTCGCGACCCATCGTGAAACGCTTTCGCGTTTTTGGGTAACGCCCTTCAGTAGAGAGCGCTAGTCAGGATCAGGCCAGCCTATATCTATCGGGTGGAACCAGAGTCAGTCAGAGCCGGTACCGGAGTATTAAATTTTCAAAAAATATTTTTAAGTGAAAAGTTTATTGCCAGAGGACGTGCTGAACAGTTATCAAATAATTAAGGAAACTTTAGTCGGATCCTGGTATAAATTTTTCTTCAGAAAAATTTTTTTTAGGTGAAAATTTTTTATTGACAGAAAAGGTGCTGAACAATTTTCAAAAGTGTAGGTACATTAGTCGGATCGGAGCCCGAAGCCAGAGTCGGATCCGGATCCGGATCCGGATGCGGATCCTGGGTATGAATTTTTTTCAAAATATTTTTGCACGTAAAAATTTATTGCCAAGAAGACGATGCGGGCTAATTTTCAAATAATTTTTGAGAAACCTTGGTCGGATCGGAGCCCCAGCGAAGCCGAAGTCGAAGTCGAAGTCGAAGTCGAAGCTGGATCCGAATCCGGATCATCCTGGGTATAAATTTTTCAAGAAATATTTTTAGGTGAAAAATTAATGGAAGAAGACTTGCTGAACAATTTTCAAATGGTGTAGAAACATTAGTCGGATCGGGAGCCGAAGCCGAACCGGATCGAACCTGATGATCCTGGGTATGAATTTTTTTCGGGAAATGTTTTGGTGAAAAATTTATTGTCCGAAAAAGACGTGCCGAACAATTTTCAAATAGTGCAGAAACCTTAGTCGGATCCGGAACCGAAGCAGAAGTCCTGATCCGGATCCGGATCCTGGGTATGAATTTTCTTCAGAAAATAATTTTGAGTGAAAAATTTATTTCCAAAGAAGACGTGCTGAAGAATGTTCAAATGGTCATAGAAACATTGGTTGGAATCAGGCCAGAAACCCAAGCCAGAAGCCAGAAGCCGAAGCCAAGCCGACCAAAGAAGCCGAAGCCGAAAGCCGAAGTCATTATCCGGGCCTTATCCGGAGCCGGATCCTGGGTATGAATTTTCGAGAAATGGTACAGTGAAAATTAGTGTCAAAAAGACTTGCGAAGGAACAATTTTCAAACGGTGTTAAGAAACATTGGTGCGGATCCGGAGCCGAAGCCGAAGTCAGACTCGGATGCGGATCCTGGGTGAATTTTCTTCAGAAAATATTTTTCTAGGTGAAAAATTTATCTCCAGAAGACGTGCTGAACAATTTTCAAATAATGTAAAAAAATGCAACTTATAACAAAACGAAATGAAAACTTGAGCCGTATCGGAGCCGGATCGAATCGGATCCTGGTTATAATTTTTTTCGGGAAATATTTTTAGGTGAAAAATTTATTGTCAGAACGTGCTGAACAATAATTTAAAAAATAGTGTAGAAACATTGTGACGGATCCGGGCCAAAGTCAGATATAGGCGGATCCTTAGCCAGATCCTGGGTATAAATTTTTTCGAAAAATATTTTTAGGTGAAAATTTTATTGCCAGGAGACGTGCTTAACAATTTTCAAATAGTGTAGAAACCTTAGTCGGATCCAGGAGCAGAAGTCGAGAAGTCGGAGCCCGGATCGGATCGGATCCTGGGTATAAATTTTTTTCCAAGAAATATTTTTAGGTGAAAAATTTATCTCAGAAGACGTGCTGAATAATTTTCAAATAGTACAGAAACCTTAGTCGGATCAGGAGCCGAAGTCGGAGTGGAACCAGGTCGAGTCAGAGCCGAAGCCGGAGCAGTATTTTCTCCAAAATATAAATAGAAGTGAAAAGTTTATTGCCAGAGGACGTGTGAACAGTTATCAAATAGTGCAGAAACTTTAGTCGGATCCAGCGCCGGATATGTTTTCAGAAAATATTTTTTAGGAGAAAAATTTATTGCCAGAAAGAAAAGGTGCTGAACAATTTTCAAATAGTGTAGGTACATTAGTCGGACAGAGCCGAAGCCGAAGTCGGATATGGAGCCGGATCCTTAGCGGACCCCTGGGTATGAATTTTTTTCGAAAAAATATTTTTTTACGTAAAATTTATTGCCAGGAAACGTGCTGAACAATTTCAAATAGTGCAGAAACCAGTCGGATCCGGAGCCGAAGCCGAAGTCGAAGTCGAAGTCGAAGCTGGATCCGAATCCGGATCCGGATCCAGGGTATGAATTTTTTCAAGAAATATTTTTAGGTGAAAAATTAATTGGAAGAAGACTTGCTGAACAATTTTCAAATAATTAATAGAAACATTAGTCGATCCGGAGCCGGATCAAAGCCGCCTCCTGGGTATGAATTTTTCGGGAAATGTTTTTTGGTGAAAAATTTATTGTCCGCAAGACGGTGCAAAACAATTTTCAAAGTGTGCAGAAACCTTTTTTGTCTCGAGGCCAAGCCCGAGGCGGAATCTGGAGCCGGATCCTAGCCGGATCCCTGGGTATGAATTTTTCAAGAAATATTTTTAGGTGAAAAATATATTGTCAAAAAGAACACTGAACAATTTCAAATAGTACAGAAACCTTGGTCAGATCCGGAGCCGAATCTGAAGCGGAGTCAGGCCGGATCCTGGGTATGAAATTTTCAATAAATATTTTTAGGTGAAAAATTTATTGCCAGAAGACGTGCTGAATAATTTACAAATAAGTCAGAATCCTTAGTCGGAGCCGAAGCCGAAGCCGAAGTCGAAGTCGGAGCCGGAGCCGGAGCCGGATCCTGGGTATGAATTTTTTTCATTAAATACTTTTTAGGAGAAAAATATATTGTCAGAAGACGTGCTGAATAATTTTCAAATAGTGCAAATTCCTTAGTCGGATCCGGATCCGGAGTCGGAGCGGGAGCCGAGTATGAAATTTTTTCGAAAAATATTTTTTAATTTGAAAAAATTATTACCAGAAGACGTGCTGAACAATTTTAAAATAAGCCGGAGCCGGAGCCGGAGCCGGAGCCGGAGCCGGAGTTAGATTTTGGGTATAAATTTTTTTCAAGAAATATTTTTTAGGTGAAAATATATTACCAAAAGAAGTGCTCATCAATTTTCAAATGTAGAAACCTTAGCCGGAGCCGAAGTCTGAATAAAAGAATTATTTTATATTTGAGTATATATATATATATATATATATATATATATATATATATATATATATATATATATATATATATATATATATATATATATATATATATATATATATATATATATATATATATATATATAAATAAAAAAATAATATATATATATATATATATATATATATATATATATATATATATATATAAAAAAAATATATATGTATGTGTGTATATATATATATATATATATATATATATATATATATATATATATGCCTAGTCTATAAAATAGAACATCTTCAGGGAGGAGAGGCGGTAAATCTTTTTGAAATAGCCAATAAATATCCTCAACGTCATAGATGAATCATACGTCATACCTCTCAAGCCATACCACGTGGAAAAGCACAATTTCAAATGCTAATAAGCATAATAAGGATAGCATAATGCTAATAAGGTGATGTCACGAATTTTAACAATTTAGAAAATAGTTTTTATAGATTCTCTGGATTGTTATAAATTTTTTTTTTATAAAAATGAAATTTAATATTTAATTTAATATCCGCCTTCCCAGAAAAGAAGGCATCTCGGAACAGATTTCTAATCTAATGGTTCGATATCACTGCTTTTAAACTCGGTACTTATTTAAATCGACAGGAGGGTGGTTGGAACACCTGCTGGGGCTACCTGGCATTCTGCTTGGGTGTTCCTGGGTTACAGAAACGCCGAAATGGGCACAACATGCTTGTTGCGACAAATTTGCAATAATGTGACGAAGAAAGAAAATTTCACTCGCGCCAGTTGAATCGACAACAGCGCTCACCGTTAGACAAAAATGTACAGAAAGCTCTGCCACTAGTCCGATCACCTTCCCAGAAAGAAGCATATCAGAACCAGTTTTCTAATCTCTAACTTTGATATCACTGCTAAAACTTAGTACTTATTTAAATCGACAAAAGGGTGGTTGGAACACCTGCTGGGGCTACATGGCATTCTGCATGGGTGTTCCTGGGTTACAGGAGTATCCAACCAAAGTCAAGATAACGCCGAAATGGGCACAACATGCTTGTTGCGACAAATTTGCAATAATAAGACGAAGAAAAAATTCACTCGTGCCAGGACTCGAACCATCGACAACAGCGTCGCCGTTAGACAATGTACAGGAAGCTCTACCACTAGTCCGATCCGCCTTTCCAGAAAAAGAAGGCATATCGGATCTTTTTTGTAATTTACTGCTCCGATATCACTGCTTTGAAACTCGGTACTTATTTAAATCGACAGGAGGGTGGTTGGAACACCTGCTGTGGCTACATGGCATTCTGCTTGGGTGCTCCTGGGTTACAGGAGCAACCAACCAAAGTCAAGGAACGCCGAAATGGGCACAACATGCTTGTTGCGGCAAATTTGCAATAATAAGACGAATATAAATTTCACTCGCGCCAGGACTCGAACCATCGACAACAGCGTCGCCGTTAGACAATGTACAGGAAGCTCTGTCACTTGTCCGATCCACCTTCCCAGAAAAAGATGGCATCTCGGAACAATTTTCTTATATATTGCTTCGAAATCACTGTTTTGAAACTCAGTACTTATTTAAATGGACAGGAGGGTGGTTGGAACACCTGCTGGGGCTACATGGCATTCTGCTTGGGTATTCCTGGGTAACAAGAGCAACCAATCAAAGTCAAAGAACGCCGAAATGGGCACAACATGCTTGTTGCAACAAATTTGCAAAAATAAGACAAAGAAAAATTTCACTCGCGCCAGGACTCGAACCATCGACAACAGCGTCGCCGTTAGACAATGTCCAGGAAGCTCTACCACTAGTCCGATCCGCCTTCCCAGAAAAAGAAGGCATATCGGAACAGTTTTCTAATCTTCTGCTCAAGTACCTATAACACAAACTCCGGTACTTATTTAAATCGTGAAATTGGATTTGGAACACCTGCTGGGAGCTACATAATACTTTCTCTTGGGTGCTCTTGGGTTACAGGAGCAACCAACCAAAGTAAAGCAACGCCAAAATGGGCACAACATGCTTGTTGTGTCAAATTTACAACTAATTAGAAGATAAAAAATTTCACTCGCGCCAGGACCCGAACCATCGACAACAGCGTCATGGATTGGGCATGCAGTAGGCTCCACCACTGGTCAATCCCACCTACCCCAGAAAAAGAAGGCATCTCGGAACAGTTTTCCTAATCTCCATAGCACCGATATCCTGCTTTGAAACTCGTTAATTATTTAAATCCCATGGAGAGGATTAACGGGACCCTATATATATATATATATTTATGTAATAACATATATATATATATATATATATATATATATATATATATAAATATAAATATCTTGCTCTTCTTGTTTCTTCTTATATATATATGTATATTTATATATATATAATATATATATATATTAGCACTTCTTTAACTCTTATAACTCTATATATATATATATGCTGTAAATATATATATATATATATATATATATATATATATATATATATATATATATATATATATATATATATATATATATATTTTTTTTTTTTATAAAAAAAAATAATATATATATATATATATATATATATATATATATATATATATATGAGAATAAATATTTTTTTGCCGTCTGAAAAAAGAAATAATATTTCCAAATGTTTATTTGCGTTTTTCTAGCACTTCATTTTTTTCTTACATTAGATCACAAAAAAATTCATTAAAAAAAAACGAACAGTTTTTTTTTCTTAAAATTTGGTAACAACTCTGCATATAAAATCCTTAACAGAATGACGTTTATTTTAAATGCTTTTGTATGATGTAAGGTGGTGTCACACGTGATTGATTGTTTTTACTTCAAAAATTTTGAAAGTACTTTTCAGAGATTGTCCAAAAAAACTTTTAGAAAATAAAATTTGAAATAAAGTGTCTAAATGAAATTTATTACTACACAAAATAGGAGTATTTTAGTGAAAAAAGCATTGAAATATCTTGAATAAAGATCTTATTGCCATTTTGTAGCCCAGGAAAAAAGTACCCTTCTCCCCCATAAAGAGACAAACGAACTGTTTCTTGTTTCTAAAAATTAAGAAATCTTAGTTGTTCATCAAAAAACATTTTCTTTTATCTGTTCGAAGAAATGTATTTTGAGGATAAAGTCTCCCCTTAAAGGTCATGAAAGATTTGAGTTGGTTTGATCAATATAAATTATAATATTCAAAATATATAAGGTTCAATACAATTTAATTTTCGTTTTGGTATTGCATGAAATTGCAGTTTCTGTCAGACAAAGTTTCCGCTTCACGTTTTTGCTCTTCGAAAGTGACAAAAGTTGGTTTGACTCTTCGCTATGTAAGGTTTTTTATTTTTTATTTTTCTAAATTCAAACATCAATAATGGTTTTCTAACTTATAAAAAAAACATAGTATGATTTTAAAGAAATTATATATATATATATATATATATATATATATATATATATATATATATATATATATATATATATATATATATATATATATACTATATATATATATATATATATATATATATACTGCCATATGTTTATCGTTGATTTTTGATAAAGACTAATATCCAGCTATAGTTTATGAGTTAAGTTAGCAATAACAGGATTTACAAAACTTGCATTAAATATATTTATGAATAGATATCTATTTTAGAAAACTTGGAAGAAATTAAATGAAATATTAAATTTTCACTGAGGCTTTTAGGAATTGATAGAAGAGTGTTCATTCTTTATATATTCTTATATATATTTTTTTAAATTCAAGTTCAAGCGATGGATCTGTTATATATATTCACAGATAACTTTATCTATTACCCGTGATGTACACAAACATGCATAAAATAAACTTTATATTAGAATATGTACCGAATATTTAAATATTTAACGATAACATTAATAATTAAAGAAAAAGCAAAACTAAAATACTTCGCTATATGACGAGGTGATGGGCACTTAAACTGGTTATTTTCGACATTATTAAATATTCGAATTCCTTAAGTTTTAATTTTAATTAGCTCACGTTCTATTCATTTTAAAAAAAAAATATTATCAGAATATTTAGATAAATGTCCTTCCTGGAGCGCTCCTTGATTCAAGCGGAAAACACTTTCTACAGCGAGAAAAAAACAGGTTGAAGAACGATAGAAGCTGGAGATATGAGCTATTCTCTCTCTTTGCATAGACTATGGCTTACTCAACCTTAAATTAGTATCTACCATTGAGGCTTACAGTTTCGTAATGATGATTAACAACCGTCAATCTCGACTAGCTCCCCCAACCAGCAGGATTTGTCATAAGTCGGCGAGAGCCAAAAAACGTTCCTCTGATAATACAAGTCCCTTACTAAGGTGGGCTATTTGTTTCTTTTAT
>JABUQX010028925.1:32500-50000 GCA_015478945.1 Trachelipus rathkii
AACATTTAATTGACGTTTTCATAGACTGAAGGCTAATTACCCCTCAACACCTCACATAGACCTCTAATATTAATAATACATTTACTTACTCAAGATAAACCAATAATCTAGGCAATATCTAACAACTACAGAGTTTCTAAGTAAAACACTTCAAATATACTTATATATAATAGGTTAGAGAGAATTTGCCTTAATATACCACTTTACTATAAATTAATAGAGGAGCAGGATTTAGCGTCTCGTAACACATTATATAGTATAAATTAATATATTATATATTTTATATATAACTATAATATAGTACAAAAATTAATACACCACAGTCTGCATGAGAAGTAAATATATATAATATAGTATATAAATATAATTAATTTACATTCAGAAATAGGTAATTGAAATATAATATCATTTATTCTACGTATATATATGTATATTATAGTTATATAGTATGTATAACTATTTCTTATACTTTATATAGACTAAGTAATATTATATAAACAAAGCTTGTGAATGGGAATATAATAGGTATAAGTGAAATATTTAGTATGATGTCTCAAAGAGAGGAAGATAAAGATTATATATTTTATAAGCCTAGTATCATATAACTTAGAGTAATAATCTATCACGTTATATTTAATATAATGTAATGTATACCTAAAGATATTATCTATAATATAGATTCTCAATATAATATTTGGGGTTTTACACAGAAGGATTAATATAAGAGTAACTGTTAGTGAGTATATATAGGCCCTTATACTATAGTCGTCATAGTATGTATAACGGCTGATATTGTTAGTAGTATTAGGGGGGGAGAGGGGGCCATGGGAGTAGGGGTAATTATATAAATATGATATATTAATAATTATAATATATATATATATTATATATATAAGGATATAATATATTACTATTATTATGAGCTATTTAATAAGTGGTTGACTCCAGATCCAGAAGAGTTTGAGGAGTAATGATCGTTATTTTCAATAATTTAGGGGTTTTTTAAATACAGTAGAATTAATTTGGTTTAAACTAAGCTATACGTATACCTATACCTAACTAACTAACCAGACTCTCTAACCATATACTTAATTGCTATGCCTAATCTTACATGTACTATATATCGGAGTCAACAACTTAGGTAAAGTCCAATATATATTTTTTTTATTTTTACTATATTATCTATTATAGTATATTTTCTTTTTTCATTTTATTATAACAAATAATATATATAAGTATAGACTATTATATATTATAATATATAGTAGGGGCGTTATTGGTCATCATATATATATTGCTATAAATATATATAAAAAGTAATATATTATAAAAATATATATATTATAGTATTTATATAGCTACGAGATAGACTGGATAACGTACCATTACATCAGACTCTGCAGAAAGTGCGGGCTTTCCGATGGATTCTACAAATACATTGGACGAAATAGACCTTCTATGGGTGGGACAGGTGGTCAAAATATTTCACGAATGGAGAGAATGATTTAGGTTAGGACCTTAAATTGGACTGCTGGAAGTGAACTAACACCGGCACTCCTCTCACCAAAGGACATCTTCCCTTTCACATTGCAAATTTGTTCGTACGCTTTTCACTATATCATATAATAACCCTCTCCCTAGTTCTGCGGCTGTAGAGCGGAATATAGAATTGGTGGGGATATTTTTGAGGCAAAGAGTCAGCCTTGAACTGAGTTTTTAAAAATTTGCAGAGCCACGCGAGAGTCTTGAAAGGTAATTATGGATCTCTTGTCCTTTGAAGACTTCATTGAGGAGGAAGTGGAAAATCTGAGATTTTGTAAATCATCGTTAACTTACCTTTCTATAATAGCTAACAAATATAAATTCACTGTATGGGTATATATATATATAACTAATTTAGTATTTATATTAAGAAATCTTTGTGAAGTCGCACCATTATTAGCGGAGGACGTGCGGACGTGCGGACTTGCGAATAGCGTGAGGTTTGGTGTCCTTGAATAAGTGCGGAGAACGCTCAACGGAACTACGTTTTTCTCGAGTGCGGAGTGTGCGCTAAGCAAGAGACTCACCCCTAAATGAGCGGGTGCTCACCCTGATATATATATATAAAATATATAAGATATATATTATATATTAATAGTACCTATATATATATATATATATATATATAAGTATATATATATAATATATATATATATATATATAATATATATATATAGTAATAAAGCTATATTATATATACTATATAAGGTAATTTCTCTATAATAATTTTCCTGTAGTCAGGTCTTCTCGAATTCTCGGGTCGTAATTTCAAAAGGGTGGAGTCTGAGTCAGAGTAGGAGTTGGAGTCGAGTCGAGTCGGAGTCGGAGTCCCGGAGTCTTTTCAAGAGATCGGAGTTGGAGTCGATAACTTTCAAAATAATTTGAAGCAGGGTGAGTCCGATCGGAGTCGAGTCGGAGTCGAAAATTTGAACCGACTCCAAACCCTGGTTTTCCAAGACATTTTTTGTTCATGTTAAAGGGCAAGGATGTTTATTTTGTCAACAGGAGAGACGAGAGAACCGTCGAAAGGAAAGTTAGAAGGTTTCTTAGAGAGGGAGATTTGTAGAAGTTAACTGCTCTGTTACTGATGAATTTTATCAAATTCAGACCCGATATTTTCTTTGAACTATTTTCCAATTATTACCTTTAGTTTTCCTATCTTGATCTAGTATAAAAGGCTTGCTCTCTACAGCAGGGTTCAGATTGGAAATTTTTTTATAAACCTGAATTTTATCCAGCCCCCAAAGAAATCTTCATTCCTAGTAAAACATGCCCAGCTCTTTTAATCGCACCTCGTAGCTTTTATCTTCAAAGTCATAGATCATTATTGCAGTTTTACTTTGTGCTGCTCAGACGTATCATTGTTCTTCTTTTAGGTAAGGAATACAATCTGTTCATAATATTCAATTAACGGTTTAGCATAACTATTATGGAGCTTTTGCTCATTACCTCCATGCTCTTATTGACAACATAAAGATTTATGATTCCCAATATTTTGATAGCTCTTTTTCAGGCTTCTAAACCTTGCCCCGACCATTTCGAATTGCTATCAATAATTATCCAACTCAAATCCTTTTATTTTCAACAGATTCCAATCATTTCATTTTCATGTCATTTTTTTTTTTAGTTATCAACCTAAAATGGCTTACATTTCCTGCTTTTAAAATATATTTTCCGCATTAGTTCAACCAAGAAACTTAGCTAAATCATGTTCAATTTTAATTTTTTAGTACAATCCTCAAGATTCCCAACAGAGGTTGTCAATTCAATGTCATCAGTATCTCTTTGGTAATAAGAAAATCACAATTAAAGGAAGATAAATTTTCTAACTCAAAGTATGACTTTTTCCAACCATAGAATACTGAACAATCTTTTATTTCTTTAAAACTTTCTCCAATCTTTCTTCGTGTAGGCAATACAAACTTACCATTGAATTTAATCAATTGACTGTGGTTTAATTCCAATTAATAATGATTTTGCATTTGAGCTAAAAAAAAAAATTGAATTTAATAGCGACGGAGATTATAGAATATTTTTAAATTTTTCATCGAAAATTTTATCAAGCTCTGGAGCCTTGATATAAAGAGCAGAACCTTCACCAATATTATTAAGAAACCCAATATAACATTTCATTCATTAATTAACAATGTTAAAAATTACAACTATAAGTAATAATAATAATTTCTCTTTGTATCTGTTAAGGAAATCATTTTTAAATGATCTTTTATGGCTTTGTTTTGCATTTTTTTCACATAAAATTTTGTCTCTTCTTCAAATCTTTGATAATATTCATTTAATTACCTTTCAGTATATACTATATCATATAATATATTATATATATATATATATATATATATATATATATATTATATATTATATTAAATTATTATATATATATATATATATTATAATATATATTATATTATATAGTTGAGTCCAATGACCCACCACGGCTTCACAAAGAAAGCGGAACCTGAGTTGAAAAATCAAACATCAATGGGTGGTTCCTCTCATATACATTTTTGAATATCAAAAAAATTTGAATGGCGAATGAATATTCGCAGTCAAAAAATAAATAAAATAAATAAAATTATATCCTTTCAATTATAAATAGTCCTAACAAAATCATATGTTGTAAGAATATTCACTTCTTGGAGATACAAGAAAATAGTGTTACTGCTAAAGTGGAAAGATTCAAATAAGATATGGGTACAATCTTTTAGAAAGTTCTATGGACCCCACAACGTAGGAAAACTGAACGAGGATGAATAGAGTCCAGTTGGGGACAATCAATGAAAGATATGGTGAACAGATTTGCGGGGTATGGCGACAAAATTTGCAGATGGAAAGAGGATCCGTGACATATGTGATATTGTTGAGTGATATGGGTGTGGCAATACGTGGAGGTGTGGTCAGAGTAATCACCCTCGTGTAAAGAACTTTCGTGCGGATGGGAGGAAAACACTCTCCGACATCTGGACTTTCTATATTTCTAAGTTTCGCTCCCGCTGCTCACTCGTCCATGAACTCTTGCAATAAGATCGAACCACTTTGTCGGAGAGGCAGGAATAGTAATTGCAGTTGATGGGGGGCCTTTTCGAATGGCTTGGTAGGTGAGCTGGAACAGCTCCGAAAAGAAGAGGTGGCCTTTTGGGTCTGCTTTACTATCGCCGAATTTTTCATTTGTAAGGCTACCGTACATTGAGAGGGGGGGTTCCAACATAAAAATGATTTGTTTTCTTACGGCAGTGGATCTGCAGAAGAAATTGTTGTAATTGTACGTGCGGAATTACCATTGTGTTTTTAGAATATAGGGTTTTAAGTGCTTTGGAGGGGCTGAGCGATCTGAATAAGATAATAAGAGTGGTCTTGGTTTTAGAAATGATTCGAAGAAGGTAATCAATTATAGTCAATTAATGTTGAAACATATAGGGTTACTCAACATATGTGCATTACATATGGCAATATAGTTGGTGTAGGCACCACAGCGGTGCTACGGTTTCAGAACGCCCTCTATGCCATCAAAGATGTATGAGCCTAAGCCCTTTTAACTTGGATATGGCATGTAGCTATGTGAAGAAGTAAGTAGTCGACATGCTCAGCAAGGATTCAGAGTCCTGTGATGACTCATAACTGAGAAACAAGGTGCGGTTCCAGCCACCGGTATTTGGGCCAAATCTTGGATCTGCATACAAAGCTAATAGTTAGACCAAGAAAGGTATCTTTCCTTAGGTTAAACAGAACCGTAGAACTTAATTTTATGGGTTTCAAGCATCATTTTTGGGTGCTGAAAGACCCGATAGGGGTCCACAAAAAGTTACGAGTACATAGCTGATGAAAAGATTCAGAGTTCACGAAAAAGTTGAACCGACTTTCTGGTGTGAATCAAATATATATTATATATATTATATATATATATCATATATATATATATATATACTAGTATATATATATTATATATATAATCTATTTTATATATAGTCTATATAATATATTACGAATATATATAGTATATATATATTATATATGATATTTTATATTGGCGTGCAACGGCCAACTCCCACGTCATTTCGTTGTCTCCGTGGACCCGACTGGCGCAGCTCTTGGCTAGGGCGGCAGTGACTGGCCTAGCAAAGCCGCTGCCTGAACGAATTGCTTGTAAGGCACTCAAGGACAGCCCTCGGAATACACGAATCGACTTTAGGATTATTGAAAGAAATTTGAGGTGAAGAAAATTCAGATCAAATAGAGCCGAGAATTAGTGAAGAGCAGTATGGTATCAGAGGTGGCCGAACATACAGATTTTAATGTTCGCATTGAGAATGATACAGGAAAGACATGGGAATACAAAAGAAGGCATTTATCGCCTTCATAGATTTGAAGAAGGCATTTGATTCTGTACACAGGGAGAAGCTATGGAGAGTTCTGAAGAGGGATTAATGAAGTTGAAGATAGACTGATAAAGGCAGTAAGAAGTACTGTGAATAGCATAATTAGGTAAGAACAGGATATAAAAACGAGGAAATGGTTGAGGTAAAAAACTGGAGCTAAGGCAGGGGTAGTGTGTTGTGCCGATACTGTTTATGCGTATTTGGACACAGTAAATAAGAGGTGTAAGGGGTTAGAGGAGATTGAGTAGACATCATGGGTATAAGACGCGAGATGATTTGGCGTGTTGGGAGTGGAGATGGTGGGAGGTTAGGCAAATGGTGCTGTTTTCGTTCAGGGGAAAAATTGAAGCAGAAGCTGATCATATGAATGTGGGAAAAAACGAAATAAGATAGTAAGTAGGAGGAGTAAGGAGTTAATAGCTGGAGGTAGACGGTAGAGAGATTAAAAATGTGGACAGATATAAATATTAGGATGCACATTTGGAGAGGGGGTGTGTGCAGGAAATTTCAAGTAGGATTGAGCAAGTATGTGCGGACTGTTAAGAGCAGTATACCATCTTGAAAGAGATAAATATATGAAAAAGAGGTGAAGAGAGCAATATACCAGGGAGTGTTGACACCATTACTGGTTGTGGATGGGGCAGAGATATGAGCATGACAGGAAAGAGGAAGAGTAGAATTCAGACAGGCGGAGATAGATGGTGTTGAGGACTTGGTGATTGGAAGACGAGGAGAGACAGAGTGAGAAACGATGAACAGTGGGAGGGAGAGCCGTGGGTGTGAAACCCTATGATGAGTAACAGTTGGATGCAGGCAAGACCTACAGATGGTGGGGGACACCTGGAGACTGTATGCAGTGAAGAGAGAGTTTGCTATAGGAGGGTGGAGGTGGAGACGAGGGAGTTGAGGCCGAGAGGAAGACGCGAAGAGAATGGATGGAGACATACATGGAACGGATTCTTTTAACGTAAGACACGCGGATGCCTGAAATGGATGAGCTGATGGAGATTGGGATGTGGGATCGATGAACATCAGATGGAAGCGGAAGGTTGGCCACTGAGCAGTGCTGCGTGGAGCCTTATCTGGGAGAGGGATGGTTTAAGCATGTAAGAAGATATATATCTATATATAGCGTGTATATATATATAATATATATATATATATAATTATTATATAATATATATATATATTATATATATATATATTTATAGTTAGTTAGTTAGTCTGACTCGTCCTATTTAAGGGGGATAGAGACATCGTTATCCCTCAAAACTTGGCACGGCCCTTAGCTGTGGTGTCAGCTTCTCGTTAGCTGAGGGTTTCACGCAGCTACACCCTCTTCAATGAAAAAAAAAAAAAAAAAAAAAACAAAAAAAAAAAAAAAAAAAAAAAAAATATAGGGGTGAGCTAAACCCTAAACCTGGGATGTAGCAGTAGCTATGTGGAAAATAAACTGCCGACATGCTTCTGCCTAGAAATTGATGTCATCAGAAGGAACCGGGGCCTAAGACGGTTTATGATGAGGAGCCCTGCACCTGTAAAACGCCGAATCCTGTGCTGGAACCGCATCTGAAAATATGCCATTTAATAGTCCATGTGAGGTATCTTTCCGTGTATAACGAACCTTTAACTTAATTTTAAGGGTTTCAAACCCTCAAGATTGTAATGAGGACCACCCTTAGGGTTCCAGCTGATAAAGACGGAAAAAAATAAAGAAATATGGAATGCGTAAGAGAAGAAAACGGAGAAAGATGAAGGAATAAATCTAGGGTAGAAGAATGGAGAACATATGATACGGTGCACTGCACTGGAACCTCTGCCGGTACCAGAGTTGAAATCTGGTTACACACATATAATAGACAAGTAAGCGTATCTTTTTCATATGTTAGATGAAGCTTTCCTAGATTCAAATTTTGAGGGTTTGCAGCATCCGTCAATTGATGGTCTAACGAGCCCTAGAAGGAAAAAAAATAGTGCATACTACTTTAATTTAATCATCACCATTATCTTGATTTAAGTAAGGTCGCGAGATGGAGCGCATGAAAAAGTGGTCGTATTCTAACCGTGCGGTGTGGTGCTGAGTAAGCATTTATTCGTTTAATATACCAATATGGGTGTCATTTTACATGTTTTTCGAACGCCCATAAGATCCGAAATTGATTAGTTAAGTTGCGCAGTGGAGATACTGAACACCTCTAGTCGAGTGGAACCTTTGAAGAAAAACTGTGTTTTTTCTCTCTAATGTATGTTGCATCAATCATTGAAATGCTAAGAGATGAGTTTCCTGAGGAGTTCTGACAATGGTAAGTGCACCCATACAAGAGGGTAACCAATACGTCCGCTAAAGGGCCTTTACTCTTAAAAATGAAAGTCATCTAATGAACAATAATTACATAGATAAGCATTGTTTCTTTAGGCAGAGTTTATGTAACTAATATATCTGCTCTTTTCCATGATAAAATAGTTTATTATGTATGTCTTAAAGTTTTGATTTATTAATTTTGTTTAAAGTTTATTTTGTTTTGTGTGCGGCGAATCTTTATTAGGTGAGCTTTATTTTGGTGGTTTTTTTTGGTTTAAGTAATTTGTAAATATATTTAAAAAATTATTGCTTATAAGTAATTTTTTTTTTTCATTAAAAATTTTATTACCTTTCTTAATTAAAAACATTTACTTTATACCACCCTAAAGCAATAAGTCATAAGCAGTATGCACAAACAACCCCACATCAGCCTCTTCCAGCTATCATACGTTTATTGCTTTATTGACTACTGCCTTTAGGGGAGGATTAATTTTGGCTGGGGCTGGTGCCCGCTTGATTCAGCCCACCTAAAAATGAACATAAAATTCGGAATTTTCAGCCGCTTTTGACTATATAAACACAAATGTAGCTTTTTTTGCCCTCTACAAACGTGTTTATCTTCTGGTGTTTTTCTGCTGCTGTAGTCCATTCTTCTCATAATTTTCAAATTTTCAAAATCCTTTGTTTTTGAAAATTTTCATATCACTTTCAGAATTTTTTTGGGAAATGACTTCAAACTTGAAAAATGCAATAGTTGGTCCATTAAAACAAATTACAAGAACAAGTTTCGATTTTTTGAAGTTTTGGGGGCTTCAGCGTTGTCCATTTCCAAACCCATTTTTTTTTGAAATTTTGAAAAAGTGAAAAATTGAATAATTTTTTTTTATACTCATCCGATCAACATCAAATTTTTCAGGGCTTGTATAAATCGAGCAAGATGCATCTTTTGTACTTTAGAATATTTATTTGTCATATCTAAATCTGGATTTAATCTGGATAAATTTTAAAAAAAAATAAGATTTTTTGGGTATGCATTTAGAAATTTTCTATTAACTATACTTAAAAATTAATTTAAGTAAAAAGATGCTCTTGCTCAAGTTGTCAAGCCCCGAAATTTGAGGTTGTCGGATCAGTAGAAAAAAAAAATATTTTCAATTTTCACTTTTCAAATTAAAAAAAAATGGGTTTCGAATTGGACAACGCTGAGGCCAAGAACTCAAAAAATCGAAATTGTTCTATGTAATTATTTTGTAGGTAATGGACCATCTATGCATATTTCAAGTTTGAAAAGTCATTTTCTTTCCCCCCCCAAAAAAAGTTTTCTTTGGAGACAAAGTTGTGATATATTAATTTCTATCCATGCAATCAGGGTCAAATTTGAAAATTTAATGAAGTTTCAGGAATGCCAATTTGCTTAGGAGAATCACCTTTCAAATATATATTTTTTATAACCCATAAATAGCTGAGCTCTGATGATTTAGATAGGCAAAAATGTCTTAAAAATTCCGAATTTAATGTCCATTTTTAGGTGGGGCTGAACACGGGTACAGCCCCAGCCCAAGATATTGGATCCTCCCCTTCGGGTCAAATAAAGTACATTTACTTTTACTTTATTTGTTTTGCAGCAACAAACATTGGATATATGTCTCTAATATGCATTACATATTTTTAAAAACATTTTAATATTTTTTCTTAAAAAATTTTATTCCTTTTTATTAAAAATAAAGGTATCAATAAATCAAACTCTAGTCCCACCCCACCCCCCCTCCGTAAATCACGGTGAACCCCATTGATTAGACAGTTAAAGTCATATTTAAAACTTATGTTGTTGAAAATAAAAACATAAAAATATGATTTTGTATGCACATTACATAAATTTATTAAAAACATTTTGGGTTTTATTTATTTTAAAATGTTTTCTTATTAAAATATCCATTAATCCAGTAGATTAATAGATCAAAACTTCTAATCAATTCCGCATCCATACTCCCTATCACACACCCTAGAACAATGAGTAAGGATTAAAGTCATATTGTAGAACACATTTTGTTACAAACTTACGTGAAAATACATGATTCTATAAAATGTCGCAATTTAAACATAGGATTTATCAGGAAAATAAAACAAATCTTCATTTAAACGCTTCTAATAATGAGTATCAGATGCAGTCTCATCTTGTTTTCACCCGTTTCGGTGCGATAATTTTCATATTGACTTTATGTGGACTTTGGCTCTACACATCGCTTTGGTCCGGAGCAGATGTTAAGGATCGAGTTGAAATGTCTTTCATTTCGACACTTGGTGTCGATTACTGAGGTTCCTTGTGCTTTATTGAAGAGTGAAGGCTTGCATAATATTAGGACGGTCTGGAATTGATTGGTGACTCATCAGGTGGTGTTTCATTATTAATAAATTACTTTGTGTCTTACCGGAGAGTCTGTGTCAGTGGAACATCCCTTTGCGTACATCAGCACATGGTTGTTTTCCTTTTCCTCGTCGCGTAACGTTTAGCGACTTGTATATGTTGGAGTAGTAGAAGAGAGATTGAGAGAGAGGAGAGGAGAGAGAGAGAAGAGATGAGATGTAGAGTTAGAAGAGATGAGAGGAGATGATTAGAGAGAGAGAGAGAGTATGGTGAGAAGAGGATTGATGAGAGAGAGAGAGAGAGAGAGAGAGAGAGAGAGGAAGAGAGAGAGAGAGAGAGAGAGAGAGAGAGAGAGAGAGAGAGAGAAGAGAGAGAAGAGAGAGATTCTAACCTTAATTATTGGCTTATAATGCTTACCCTAACCAAGAGGATTCATTCCAACACCTGTATAGTAAATGAAAATGGTCATACGAAATTAAATCGATTTATCTTAAAATGATGTGTTATTTTATTATCTGTGGGGCATTGCGCGATTAGCCATAAAATGCATAAGCATTTTACAATACCCTTAATCTTATTTATCAAATAAATTAGAATTGGCAATTTTGAGATGCGCATTAGAAGAATTAAATGTCTTCCAAATTGCAGGGTGAGAATGCCGCTACTTTTAATAGCGATAATCAGAGAAAAAGTAACGTGGTAGAGAATAAATAAACTGTTTTTTTTTTTTTTTTTTTAACGTAATACCAAAGTCTGTACATCCAATACTGACTGACACTCTTTATAAAATTAATAATAAATTTTACACAATACGAATTAAATATGATAACCTCAGATGGTAGTTACCATATGTAATCAGAGGAATCAATGGATTTTTCTCCTTGTTTCTTACAATTTTTTTTTTAAACACACCAATATTTCGAAATGGTCGTCGCTTAATCCTCCCGCTGGGCTTCAAGTATTTCTGTCTTATTTTATTCAGAGAGAAAAGAAGCTTAAGAGCGTACTAGATTGGCGACATGGCGTGGTGAATTTTATAATAGGTCCAAAATTCTTGGAGTAAGGAAAACAATTTGGATTTGACTCTTTTCTGAGGCCATTGTAGTCCAGAAAGTTTCCCTTAACTTCCATTCCGCTCTCCTTTTTTCTTTTCCGTTATCATAAAGTGATTGCACAGCAATCTCCGTATTGTTATTTTATTCCATCTTCCCTCACAGACAGTTCATCACATTGTTTCCTTACACTTTTTCTTCCGGCAAAAGTAACTCTAAAAATATGTTTAATAAAATAAAAGCTGTTAATTGGTTTCTCCCTATTTTTTCCGCACTAAACAGCTTTCAGGAGTCATCTGGCCAAAGAGCAAGTTTGAATTGAAGGTAAAACAGTACATAAGAGGTAATCTACCACATTAACCAGACGCCTGAATCTATCTAATGAAATGCAAAAATAATATATATATATATTTTTATATATAATAATATATATATATAGTAATATATATAGTATATATATATTATATATATTATATATATATATATATATATATATATATATATATATATATAATATAGTAATACTGTTAAACTATTATAACAGTTTAAGGTACGAATAACTATATTATTAGCTTATATAATATATAATATAATGCATATATTATATTATATATATACTATATATATATATATATATTATATATTATATATATATATATATATATATATATGTGGTAAAAATAACAAACAATAATGCTCATTTGATATAAGGAGATAAAGTTGTAAAGGAGAACCTCCGAAATGTGAAAATATATTATAATCTTATTAAATCTCCTGAAAAAGAGAAATGAAAAAAAATGAAAGTGAGTTGAGAAATATATGAAGACAGTCCTTTGATGAGTGAGTTAGAGACGATCATATGGTAATTAATGCGAAAACAGATTGAAAATTTGTTAAGGTGTATTATTGAATCATATATTGTAGTTCTTTACCCTCTCTCGAGGAGTAATTTCATCTATTCTTACTCCTCTTTCCTTTAAATTTGTTGTAAAATTTAGAAGATGAGTATGGAAGATATGGATGAAGTGATAATCAGCTAGTATATATAGTATTAGTATGGTAGTGTAGTTGTTAGGTATAATTTATATATATATTATATATTATATAGATATATAATTTATTATTATATAATATATATATCTATAATATATATATATATATATATTAATATTATTATATATTATATTATATATATATATATATGATAGTATATATATATATATTATCTAATATATATATTATATATATATTATATTAATATATATATATATATATATATATATATATATATACATTATATATATATTATATATATATATATATATATATTATATATATATATGTATTATATATTTATTATTATTATATGGTATGTATATAATAGTTCAGCGCAGAAGGGGCTTCACTCCCGAATTTTATAAAAATCACAGCATTATACTATCTCTATTAAAAAATAATTATGAAGAATTAAATTAAAACAAACAAGGACTCAACGTGTCGAATCTCTTTAGGTTTATTAATATAGTATATTGTTCTTCTCATAAAAGATTGTGCTATTCATAATATCTTCCCATTATGATATTTTTGGTTCTTATAGAGTATATATTCAACATTTGTTTATTAATGAACAGGATAATTCTTACTACATTAATAATATAATGGAACGCATATTAAAAAACTAATATAGGAGAAATTGAGTTTAAGTTTCTTTATAGAGACAAACGTTACAACCTCTCAAAGTTAAAATTTTCCCAGGCTTTCTTATAAAAATTAGTGGGCCTCGTGCTCGTTTTAGGCCATCCTAGTTCAGGTTGAAGATTTGTTAAGTATAAATAGATTTTCTCTGTGTATACCTAACAAAACATATATATAACCTGGAACTAGAGGGCCTGAATAAGACCTAACCTAGATGGATCAAAAATCGAAAAGTCTATGAGAGTTTTAACACTTTGAGAGGCTGTAACTTTTTTCCTAAAGGAGCCCGCCACGTTTGTTTTATTTATTCTCATTATTTTTTTTTTAGAGTATTCTGTGATTTTTATAAAAGATCGGAGGTGAAGCCCTCTGCGCAACTGTCCACCTCTATATATATATACTAATAAATATCTATTATATATTATATATATATATATATTTATATATATATATATATCTTCTTATATATAATAATATATATATAATATATATAATATATATATATATTAAAAAATATATAATAGTAAAAAAAAAAAATAAATTAATAAAATAACTACTCCCCCCCTTTTATGAACACCCTAAAAGCTATTTTACATAAATGATAAAATTGAGATATAGCTTAAAACTTGGTTTTAATAGAATTTTAGGTAAATAATCCGTTAGTAAGTAAATATATTCGCATTTGCTCTAATAACTTTATCCGAATTTTTAAAACTACTGAAAACAAAATGGACACAAAACAGATCCAACAAGACTTGCCGGTCGGTTAAAATAGATCAATAAACTCTAATTCCTTCACATAAACTCGCTACGCAGATTTTGTATCCTAAAAAACTCCCACTAATCCACCATAACCAGGTCTCCCTCCCAACCCATAATTACTGAAGCAAACACTCCCAAAAGAGGCAAGAAGTTATTTTTACTCTTGTCTATTTTTATATACGATACACGGTCACACACACACACACATACAACACACACACCACACACCAACACACACACACACACAATTGCACACACACACACAGATTTCTCGGAATTTTCTCAATGCAACGACGAGGGATTGGGACGCAACGATAAAAAATCAAATGAGAACGTAATGAAACAATTAAGTTGAATGAAATGTCGTAAAACTTCATTTCTTTAATTGCATTAAGGCTTCTGAAAGCAAGTCCTTTCTTCCTAGAAAAAAACTATATCCTCTATCTATCATATATATATATATATATATATATATACTATATATATATATATATATATATTATATATAATATATATATATATATATTATATATATATATATATATATATTATATATATATATATAATATATAATAATATATATATATACTAGATATATATATATTATATATAATATATATATATATATATAATATATTATATATATATTATATTATATAATAATATATATTTATATATATATATATATATATATATATAAGGTATAGGTGAATTATATATATATAGGTATATTATAATATATATATTATATTATATGTATATAATCTCGCCCGTCAGAGCGGTTTTTTTTTTCTTAAAGGGAGGGTTTTGAAAAAGGAGGAAAATTATTTAACAGCGTAAGCTTACTACTAATTTTATTGGTACAAAGAAGAAAGGAATAACACATTGGGGTAGTATTTAAGGAGAGACCAGATTGTCTTTGTCAGGAACAAGTACACAAATAACATAAGCAATTTTGGTATATGGCAAATTCTTAAATTGTTTCATTCGCTGAATTGGAAGAGTAGTCTATAGAATCCCCCCTCCTCCCCAACTTCTATGAACTGTACCTATCTATATATATATATATTATATATACTATATATATATATATATATATATATATATATATATATTATATTATATATTATATATATATATAGTATATATATATATATGTTATAGAGATAAAGTAATCCAAGATTCTCTCACTAGATTAGAGAGCAATATGCCTACAGTCAGCGGCGGTGGATATATATCATTAAATATAAACAAATAATATAACATATATTATAGGTAATATATTATTATTAAATCTATAATCAGATAAATCCCTATCAAACATATATAATAATAACAAATAAGTACAAAATCTTAAAAAAAACATATATGCTATATATATATAGTTCATTATAAACATACTCATAATATAATTATATAAACTAAACCAGACATACATAAATCAACATACCACAAAAACCGAGAGAGAGAAGAGCAGAGAGAAGACGCGAGAGAGAAATGCTAATTGATTAAATTACGCTATGACGAAGTCGCTCTTACTCTATAAATGTATTCTTCTATAAAACGAATCTTTATATATTATATCTTTAAGAACACCATTCAAAATGACTAAATTAAAAAACTTCTTTTTATTACCAAAAAGGTTTTCATTTTTTTTTTTTTTTTTTTTTTTTTTTTGAGAATTTATTATTTGAAAATGAAAGATAAGAGGATGTTTTGGGGTTCTGCATATTATTGAAAATTAAACAAGGGTTCTACAGAAAAAAAAGTTTCCTCAAATCGACTGTAGACAACAAAGACTTAGAATAAAAATTAATTTTTTTATAGAGAATATATATATATATATCCTATATATATTATAATATATATTTATTAATAGGTATATTATATATATATTGTATATATAATATATATAGTATAATTATATATATAATATTAAACTAATATAACACTTATTATACCTACCTAACCTACACTTATTCTTAACCTAACTTAACCTAATTAACCTTACTTAACCCTAAATTGTGGTTTACCAAGAAATGTTTCATATTGAGGTTTTTTTGTTATATATATATTATATTATATTTATCTATATATATATATATTATGTATATATGTATATATACTGTTATATATTATATATTATTATATTATATAGTATAATTATTATATAGATAATAGTATGATAATATATATTAATAAAGTACTGTGGTTTATTAATTTGTCTGCCATATTTTCCGTTTGGAACTTTCGTACAAGCTTGGCACGCACGCGGAGATTTCGCGAGTATTTTTTTTCTGTTTTAACCCTCATTCACCATATATATTACTTATAGTATATATATTATTAGTATGATATATATATATAATTATATTATATAATATATTATATTATATATATATAATATATATAATATATATATATATATATATATTTATATTATATACGAGTATACTATTAATTTTGTATTGTTATGAATTTAAATTTTCTTTGGAGAGGCTAACATAATCTACCAAATTTAACGCTAACTAAATTAACCTAACCTAACCTAACCTAACCTAACTAACTAACGCCTCACCTACCATAACTAACATCAACCTAAACTAGCCTTGACCTTACTAACCTAGACGCCTAGACCTAACCTACTAGGCTTATCCGATCCTAATTGCTATTTTAGCAAAGTAAAAAAAAATTTTTAATATATGTTAAATGCTCTCATTGTATCTTAATATATATTATATAACTATCCCCATATGTATACAATCTATATATTTATAGTATAGTAATATGTTATATATATATATATATTATATATATGATATAAATATATTCTATTTATAAATGTATTATATTTATAACTTTTTATATATATAATGTACCACATATATCTTTCCTATATATATATTTATATATATTATATATATATATATATATATATATATATATATATATATATGCTAACAATAACTTGAAACGTAGCAAATTGAAAAATCGCCTAAGCCCATTTTTCGTTTGCGGTGAAACAGGAATATATGATATATATATATATATTATTATATTATATATATATATATATATATACTTATATTATAAAAATAATTATACTATATCATATTATATATATATATATTAAATAATAATATATAAAGGATGAACCGAGCAGAAAACAACACCAACGAGAGTGCCATAGTTTATTAGAAAGTTTCACGCACCCGCATACGCTAAGCGCATACATCAGCTATAAGTAAATATAATTATATAATAACAATGCCTACAATATTTACAGATTAATACATAAATTATATATAAATACTATAGAAAACTAATAATATAATAACAATTATAATAAAACAAATAAAATTAAAATCATAATTAATTCTGTTTATTGTTG
>JABUQX010028926.1:0-12252 GCA_015478945.1 Trachelipus rathkii
GTTGTGCTTCGTTCGGATCAAATTTGGTGTTTAACGTTTTTCGCATTTATCGTGAGAGCACTTTCGCCGTTTTCGTTACTGGCTCCATATATATATATATATATATATATATATCCAGTAGCGTACCTGGAAGAGTTACTGTATTTTAGGCAGTCTTTTATATATATATATATATATATATATATATATATACTCCATATATATATATATATATAGCACCCATATCATATATATATATATATATATATATATATACTATATATATAAATACTCTCTACATATATATAATATATAGTAGTGTACTTTCATCACCAGAATGCTCCCACAAAGGCACACCGGGGGTGAGGTGTCAGGGTTACCAGAATCAGAATGCACACCATTCGAAACCACATTTTGCTATGTTCCAAGGTTGTTCAATTAATTCACAGCCCTTCGACGGAACTTTCCGCCGAGACTATCCTTCTCCAAAGTGATCCAGTCTCCGCGTTAATCTCATTTCCCTTCATCCATCCACTAATCCCCTTTGCTATCAGTAGCTGCTTTACTCCATCAACCCACCTCATTTGGGTTTGCCCCTTCTCTATTGCCTACCGCTTCGGATTTAAAAAACAGCCTAGTAGTCAATCTATTATCATTCATTCCTAAGCACGTAACCATACCATCTCACTTAGTACTCCTTGATTTGCTCTTTTCATCGGAACTTATTTTTCTCTATCGGCTTTTGTATCATATCACGCCCATTTCTAATTCACATACCCTTTCTCCTTATTCCCTAATATATAAATGTAAAACCTTTGCAAATTTCTAAAACCTCAACTCTTTTTTTATTTTAGTAATTGAATTTTATGTCCATACCATACAAACCAGTTGGAACAAATATACACTCGAACAATTTCACCAGCTTCTTTGTTATTTCCTTTTATCCATAATTCTCTAAGGCTGCTTATCACTGCTGCACTCGCAGCTTCAGCAGGTCCAATCTCTTCTTTTCATGCCTCCGAAAGAAGCCCCCAGCTATCCGTTCCTAAGTATCTAAAAACTGTTGTCTCTTCCTAAGCTTTCCCTATTCACCTTTATTGCGTCAAACCAGATTGAGAATCATCTTCTTTTGGTTTTATTTTAATTTTCATCCAATATTTTTTTTAGTTGAATTAATTTTTTTAATCGCTTTCTTAGCACATCGTTAAAACTCAAGCACCAAATCACGCAGATTTTCCTTTGTATCGGCAATCAATACAAAATTATTCGGCAGTAAAGATAACCTCTCCCAATTCACTTTCACATTCAGGTCATATCAGCTCCTTTCAAATCTATCCATATCCCGCCAACTACACTATCTAAAGAGATATTGAAAAACCACCTAGGAGCCATAACACAACCTTGTCTCAGACCCACTCTTATTAAACCACTCCCTTCCTTCCTGTTAATCCTAACACACTCTCTACTGTTCTTAAATGCTTTTTTAATCGCCTTTAATAGCAGCCATTTATTCCATAACTTTCAATCAATTTCTCCCTGGCTTCCCTCACTTTGCACCCAGCGTACTTTCAAATCAAGAATAAACATGCTCATCCCATCCCACATTTTCATCAGACTCCAAAGCATTCTCAATGTCAAGGCAGAATTTATTCCGAGGATTGTTAGTGTAGAAGCGACGCAATACACAACAACTAGACCTACTATTGTGCCAGAAAATACGCTTATGGCGGAGATTGTCGTCAGTTATCGACCAATAGTATGAAAAATAGAACATTTATATCGAAAAGTAGTAGTGGTGAAGCACAAGCTAGGAGTGCCAATCTTTTGATACCTCGCACCGTTCCCGGCAAACATTGAATAATCTCATCAGATACTCCCCTTTTCAATATTTACCGGAAGATTTTTCTCCATTTGACTTCTTCAAAGCATTCACTATTTCATCCTTTGTAAAATGTCCTTCAATTTCATTTCTAAGCTTTTCCTCTTTAATATTTTGTTTTACTCTTATTTGTCTTCTTTCTTCCTCCTCATCTACTCTTCCAGCCATTTAGTAGTTCCTTAAAAATGGTGTCTTCCCTGAACTTCCATTCCTATCTAACCCCTTTTCTCCAATTACACTTGATGTCTTCTCTCTTATTCCGAATCTTGTTCAATCTCCTTCCAAAGCGGTTTACTCATGTTACTCCCTGTCCAGTTAGCAGCGTCTTTCCCTCCACCGTCAAATGCACCACGCTTCTCTTTGCAGCTTTCACTTTCATTTTTAACTTCATTTCCACGCACTCTCTTGTACTCCCACGCCAACGGCTATTAATGGCTAAAAAATGTTAGCAAAAACTTCTTTTCATACCAATGAGTAACATTTAATTTCTTCAATCACCATTCACTTCCACCCTTTAACTACACTCCTTCGGCCAATCTTTTCACACCACAATTTTCCATAGTCCATTGGTATTACATCTTTAAAGCATTCCATTCTCTTGAACTCCCTTCTTTTCTCTATTTCTTTTTCACTATTTCCATTTTTCTGCTAATTCTTTCAAACCATTCTGTGTTGAGATATTCATAAATTTTCCTAAATTCTCCAACTCTTGTAACTACACTTGATGGTCAATCTTTTCCACCCCTCCTTTCACCTTTATCTTTGCTTCTACTAATGGTGATCGAATACTACCGCCTGCCCACGCACCCCTTAAGACTTCACGTCAACAACCTCATTATGTTTCTCCGACTTACATACACTTAATCAAACCTCCTCCACTCCACTAACCCAGATACATATTTATGTATGTTTCTCTTATTAAACCATGTTTTCCTATTATCATTCTTTCTTATTTTATAAATTTCTAGAAAATTTTCCCATTTTTGTTTTGCCTTGCACTCCAAAAGGCCCTAATATTCTGTACTTGTACATCACCCACCCTTAACGTTTAAATCACCCTGCAAGCAAACTTTATCCCATTCCCTGTTAAGGGAAACTGCCCAAACAATCATGTTTGGTTCATCCCCCAAAAACACCCTCCCCTTACTTCCCTCAGCACTATCATTACCGGAGTTACTATGCACTTAAATCATCAGTTTTCACTTCTCAGAAGTTCATTTACCACATTAATCTTGAACTAACAAATTTGCTTTCTTGTATTCCCCATCAATTCCCTCACTTCAGTATCACTACACCTTCTCTAACTCTGGCCTCACTCACCTGAGCTTAATGAATTCTAGCTTCATTGGCATTCACTCTCTTTGCCTTACCTTTTGTTTCACTGAGAAACACAAATATCCTATTGCCCTCTGTTTTGCAAACCAATGTATATATATATCATATAATATATCGCACTATATATATATCTGTATATATATATGCTCATATATATATATCATATATGTATCGCCATATATATAACATATATATGCTGCTCCCAACTCGCCTTCCTGCCCTTTATACTCTTTCACTCATATCGCGTATAACCCAGCAGCCGCACCATATATATGGTCCGGCCGTTCGAGATTACGTCCCGTCATCGCATCTTAAAAACTAGTAATGCTGATAAAAACAGGACCACATTCTTTCCAGATGCTGGAAGTCCAAATTACCGAGATTAGCTGAAAATGCTTAAAAAGAAAATAAAAAATATATATACTGTATATATATACATACATATATATATATATATATATATATATATGTATACATATATATACTATATCATATATATATATACATATATATATATATATATATATATATATATCCTTTATATATATCATATATCTCAAAAACTACAATGCTTCTGGCGGGAATGCATTTTTGGGGATCACCGGTAAAGATTTCACATGGGAGAAATCAATAAGAATAAAAAATTAAAAAATTATTGTTAATGGCCATAGTAACCATGATTAGAAGGCCTATTTAGGAGACCTTTTATTGGTTTCTCGTTAAAAATAAAATAGACTTTCCTATTAAATTTTTGCTTTACTAAAGAATACCAAGGTATACCCACCTGATGGCAGGGAGTCAGAGTTCTCAGCGCTCAGGGTTCTGGGGGTAAGGATGTTTCCCCTCAGGGGGGTCTCAGGGCTCCATCTTTCCAGAAGTACATTTGGGTGTCGCAGGGGTTTCTCCACTTCCACAGGTCCACACACATGGCCGTGTTCCCAATCAGCTCCAACCCCTATTGCGTGTAATACCTTACAAAATAATATATGAATGCCGTAATTACCCGCCGAACAAAATCTCCCTAAAAAAATATTTAATTTTTGTTTTATTTATTTTTTTCCATTTCCTATGGCGGGTACCAGGTTAAAAAGCGTAATATTTCATTTTTCTGTCCTGTTAGTGATAATAGTTTTGTGATATATATATATATATATATATATATATATATATATATCACTCTATATATATATATATATACATATATATATCACTCCCATATGCCTCCCACTCTTTCCCTTTCTTCTCCCTTATCAATAGCACATTTTCCGTAAAATTAGGACCAGCATTCCAGCAATACATTCCTTTTCCCGGTGTAGCATTAATAGTTTAAAAGATACATATGACGGACAATGAAAACGCTGACCCATATATATACCCTCTACACTATATATATATCATATATATATAACATATACTCCCTTATCCATATACTATATATATATTCTATATATCATATATATATATATACTTTATACTCACTCCTTACTCCTTATATATATCTCAGCTAACCCGAAAACACATCGAAACATATTTAATGGTATAATACGGTACTATCTTGTATGGCTTTGTTTACATTATATCCTACCAAATGCTTGAATTTTAGCTTTAATTCAAATTGCATATAATTTCTTAGGCCTACCATTTTTAAAATAAAACTGTGTGGTTTTATGAATAAGTTTTTAAAGTGTTTTTCTTTGCCATAAAAGAATCTCGCTGCCATTATGCATTATTTCAGTATTTTTATCATTATAAGCAAGACAGTATATGTAAAATTGAACTTGCAAAGTTATATAAACTTAATATTCAATATCAGAACAATTCAGACACATACGATACAAAGATTTCAAACAAACTGCCCTACGTCCACACATTTCAGTGCCGTATTTAAGGGAGAAGGGGGCAGAAAGTTTCATGTTATTTTTCGATTATGCAGGCCAGAGACAGGACCGGCCCGTTTGCGCCCATAACTTGATCCATAAGAAAATGACGTCATTCGATCTTGCAAGGTCACGTAGCAAAAATTTTTACTCTTGAGGATCAAGGTAGGGCGAGAATTTCTAAAATGAGATTCAATTATTATTATAGCCCCAGTACATTATTGTGAGTTTGTTTTCTTTTTAATTTATGATGCAAAAATATTCTTTTTAACTTTTATGTAAAATTTCAATAATTCGAAAGTATACTTTTACAAATTAAAATTAAGAGATTTAAACCATAAAAATATTGGATTATGGGACCTACCTTAATACCTAATATATTGCCCCTGATATATATATACTTATATATATATATATATATATATATATATATATATATATGTATATATCATATACTCCTTATATACTCATACTCCTTTGCTAACTCACTTCCTCCTTGCTGCTCAACCATATATATATGTATGTATATACATCAATCGTACAATCATTAATAGTGTGTGTGTGTTTGTGTGTGTGTGTGTGTGTGAAAGGAGACTTATCCTTTGTGGAGACACGTAGTGTCTTATATGTAATCGTAAAAGGAAGAGCACGATGCGAGGTGATTATCAGATATTCAGATCAGCTGACGACAATCCAACAAGAGAAGGGGTCAAAGAAGGCCCCTGAGGGCCGAGAACACCACCAATTGCCTCGTAGGGATCGCATGCAACAACCCTACGAACCCGAGATTAGTCTCGGAGTCCCTTTTAGATAGGAGGAAGTAGGAGAGGACATGCGAAGATGGAAAACAAAGTATTGAAAGAAGAATGAAATAAGCGGTTAATCTTGTAGATGTATCATAACAACAAAGGATGTTAATGACTAAGATAGATTCTATTGGTTTCCTATACTGGAAGAATGTTGTTGAGTCTACCTTAAAGGCGAGTTCGTCGCAATTCCATTGTTGCAAATGTTGCAACAATCACTCGTCTTGCAACCACACACACATAAGAATAACACAAGCATAAAGCGCGCGCGCGATCGCGAGCGCAATTTACCTATGTAAATGCTATTAAAAACAAACCCGCTTAAAAAATAACACGAGCAAGGCGCGCGCGTGATGCGACAGAATACATGTACACTATGACACGGAATGCCGCTAATGTGCAGTGCTTCTCCAAGACAGCGACAAGTCTGTTCAGTCCGTGGCGATTAGAATCATATTATCAAAAAAGAAAAGGAGATAAATTTGTACTCACCGTAGTAGTTCTGCTATTCTATTAGAACGGACTTGAAACTTACTGCAATAGAGCATCGACCTATTCGATTGCATCGGCGAGATTGATATACCTACCATTAACTCACCAACAATGCTCGGTAGTGGAGACTGCGATAGTCGATTCCACTTATCATACAACTTCGTTTGTCAACAACCGAAGCCACCAAAGTCACATAAATCAAAAATAATATGCAACTTATAAATCAGGCAAAATGTGGACCAGTCCTAAGACACAATCAAAGGGAAAAGATACGACCTCCTTCTAACCATTACTTAACTAAACAAAGCATTTCCTGATTGTCTCCGAAAATCAGCATTTCAACCTCTAAGATTCATGTTCTTTAATCGCCGAATACAACACAAGTGATTCAGAATTTACATCTTCTTTTCACAAACGCATAATAGAAAGGGGTGATATTAGATTAATTACATATTCACATTTTATACACAAAAGGATACGCATAAGTTATCACTTTGTCCGTATGATCAAAGAACTCATGATATTCACGTAATCGTAAGTTATTATATTAGATTAATGACATATTCACATTTTATACACAAAAGGATACGCATAAGTTATCACTTTGTCCGTATGATCAAAGAACTCATGATATTCACGTAATCGTAAGTTATTTTATCGTTGTCAAAGATGTCTCCTCAAAATTGAAAATTAGAATTCACATAAATGAAAATCATTATCTCAATACGAACAACGAGCGAAAAATTTTTCGACACCTTGTCTCACAAAAATTCTTGAGAACTTGTCTTAAAAGCGAACATTGTTCGGAAGAAATTCCAATATCTTATATTCGCAAAGTAAATATTTCGAATAACTTCTCAAACGATGCACTAAGATGAAAATTTTTCGATATTCTCCTCTCACAAGGAAAATATCTCGACTAGTTATTCAAGCAAAATTTTCGTACCCAAAATTTTAAATCTCCGCCTCCGGCTTCGTTACTAGATCAGGCCCCTTATTCGGGGCGTGTCCAACTGCCCTCCGTGCCCAGTTAGCGTCCTGCTCTCTTTACGAGGGGCCAATTGAAATCGCTTAGCTTCGTGGGAACGTTCTGCCTCTAAGACAAATTCTGTTGTAGGTTGGTTAATTAATTAACTTTTCTTTTAACTTGACATGGCAATCTAGTCTGATTCTGAACAGACCTCAGTTTTCCTGTTCTACGTCTGGTTTTCAATATTTGTTGTCACAGACGAGAGAACAGAATTTATTTAAGAAAGCGTTCGGTCTACCAAGGTATATATATAATGCGTACACACTGTTTTGGAGGAAATTAACGCAAAATGATTTTCATTGTCATTATCGCACTCTATTACTATATATAGCACACCAAATAAAAACATATACTCTGATACTATATCATAAATTAATATTTATGGTATTATAATATAATATTTTATAAATATCTTAAGTATAGCCTTATTCTCACTAATAATATTCACCTACGCTCATATCGAACGCTTCTGATACCAAGCTAAAATTACGTTTTCTTAACTCGCTAGCCAATATCCCATGGAAAAGACTGAAGTAGAGTAAAGAAGAGATCCTCTGAATCTCTTCGGCGCCTATACAGGTGTAGCTACTGTTTATTAAACAGGTTGGCCTCATTTACAACTAATCGGTTGGTCGTGGATGGATTTCGACCGACAGTTTGTAACAAAAGTACAGGTCTTAGCACTAAATCTGTTTATCACCTGGCGCGTGTGCTTCCTTAACCGCTCCGAGTTTTACGTCTAATATTCGCTCTTGTCAACTAGTACCTGTCTTCTATTGTTTGGATACTTAGCCGTCTCTGTCCTATCTCGTTATCGCTTCGCGCTTGATTTGCGATGCAAGGTAATATCGGAACGTGGTACGCCTTATTCAAAGTTCACTGTTGAAAGCGACAAGCTGATCCACTCAAGGAACATTTGCTTCTATCATACGGACGAAGCTGATGTGAGATGGCCAAATCTAAAGCTGAGACACTTTGGTTTGTAGTAAGTGGCACAAATGCTTCAAAGAGAGCGCCGAGAAAAATGTGTGAGACGAACGCCATCTCAGCTTGTGAGACCAAATCCGTATAACAACAGCACTGAAAAATTGGCAAGTGTTAAAGCTTGTCCATGGAAAGATCGCGCGGTCAGTGTGCAGAGTGATGCGAGAAGGTCAAATTAAAAAGCAAGTTCATAAGAAGATTCATGGATAAACCATGTTGCACATCCAGAATAAAAAGTTTGTGCAAAACGTAGTTGCTCCTAGAATGACTGGGTCATGTAGAAGGGCAAGAAATTGGCAAGAATTACTTAAAAGACTTGAAATGGATCACAAAATTTTTGGATAAACGTATATTAACAGGCCATGATGAAATGCATGGGTTTCTGTCAATGAAGTACGTCACCTAAAACCGTTAACGGACAATACGAGTGCGGCGTAGAAAGGAGACACTACAAAAAATCACTGCACTCTGCCGACAGAAAGCACAATATGACGCAAGAGTCCACACAAGAGGAAAAAACTAATTATTATTTTTGACAGCTTGTGGTATTATCGTTGCGTGTACCACAAACGAGATTGTGTACCCTTCTCCAGCAACAAGTAGTCAGGTAAACACCGTCTTGATGACAAAGAGTGAATCTGTTGATAGGACTTCGACATAACCGAATTCCCAGCAATCAAACAGACATTGCAGAGATTGGGTTGACTGCGTCAGCCCCTGACACGATCACACTTATCCTGCTAGATCTGGCGCGATCCCACTGAGCTCGCCTCATATAAAAGGAAGATACTGAGCGAGAGAAAACATGCAATACTTCCACAGACCCTCCATGAGAGAGACAGAAGTTACACCAAGATCTAGCTCCGTCGAGTTGCTACTGTCTTCCCTAAAGACTGTAAATGAGTTAAAGGTCATGCTCATTTTGTACGATGGAAAAACTATAAAAAATACTGTACACACTTGAAGCTAAAACACACTTCTGCCTAGTTCGTTGCTCAGAGAACGAGGACAGAAACATTGGAACCAGCGTGTCCTTATCCAGCAAAGGGTCATACTTTACTTAAGGTAGAATCAACTTGTAATTTCAGGATAAGTCCAGTACAAATATAAATAATCCATCGATGTACATTAACGTTGACATGATATATAATATAGCTATAGTGAATAGACTTATATACTATTATAATACTATATCATATAATATAATATTATAGTATATATAATAATATACTAACTAATATAATATATATAGATTATATAATGATCAGTAAGAAATCAAGGTGCTTAAATTGTAAAGATTTCCTAAGTATTGCCAGATGATACCAAAGTGGCTACCTTAAGAGTCAAGAAACTAATAGGATGATAATAAGAATAAAAGAATCTTGATCTACTCTGTAGGTCGAAACAGATAATTTGGCAAATACAGTTTTATAGTAAAAAGTCAAGGTTCTTCATATTAGGTAACTCAAATAAGAATTATTTACTACGATATAATGGGATTGGCTTGAGTCTGTGACCAAAAAAAAAGATTAGATGTGAGTATAAGCAGAATAATCTAAATAGCTATCAGTGTTTTGACAGGATAAATGTCTAAATACGATGTTAAGATAAGATAAAATCGCACTATGGTTTACCATAAACTAACAGAAGGAGAGAGAGTACTGTGCTTAGTATCTATTTTGGGTCAGTATTAGAGAGTCTGCGCACCATAAGTTCTGGGCCCTTGATCGTGTTAAGCAAAGATCTAAGGTATCAAGCCTGGAAGAGAGTCGTATAAAGTCACGAGTCAGACTCAAAGGATGATTTTCGGCTTCGCGAGGTTAAAGTCATACGTGGGATCGAAGCTGAAGAGTTAAGGAATGTTTTCTATTTAGGAAAGGCGATTTGTTCTCATTCCCGTGCATTTTGATAACTCCTTAAGTGAACGGACGCCCACTCTATCGTGATACGTAGTCAAAAGTCAGAAGTCATTTCGAAAGAAAATAGAAAAGTGAAAAGAACATTCAAAAACAAATGTTTTAAAAAAAAATGAAAATCTCTGCTCTTGAAAGAATGACTGCAGACCCCAAGTGAGAACTTTTAGGAGTCAGAAAAAAAGCTACAGTTTGCTATTATTCCCACCATCAAGTCAAAATTGGCTGGAAATTAAGAATATTATGTCGCATCTATAGGGTTGGATCTGAAAATATGGTGACTTCTACGACTCGAAGCAACATGATGAGTTAATGGAACGGCTCAGTTGAGCCCCTTTTATTCTTATCTATTGATATGTGAATATATATAAAAATAATAATATATCTATATAATATAAAAGGATATATATATATATAATATATAAATAAGTAATATAATATATATATATATATTATATATATATATATAAATAATATAATATAATATATAAACCTTAATCTAAAAAAAACGAAATCTTTTTTGCCTACGGCCCTATAATATATATATATATACTACTAATATATATATATAAAGGATTATAATATAATATATAATAACTCATAATAAGCAGGAGATATGATAGAGTATAAGTATAAGTTAATTATCCTAGTGTATTACTATACACCTAGTATTAAATATTTAAATGATGACTGTCTAATACAGATAAAAAAAGAAGAAATGATATATATAAGTAATATAATATATATACAATATCAAACAGTACACCTTTTCATCTTCAGACTGGGGTAAGGTGCGTAGCATCACAGAAACCAGAAACTAGTAAGTAACCGAAATATGACGAAAAGTCAAAACGAAAGCTCAGCCTACAAGGGCCGCTCTTTAAGCTCTTTTAGTGATAACTCGTCGCAAGTAAGAAAAACCACGCTAAGAGCTTCAACGGTAACGGACCCCTCACTAGGCCATACATCGCCCATGTAGGGTTCAGTGCCTTAACCTATGTGGCCCACCACCATACCCGCAATCACAAAACACCGCCAATTCGCTTCCTATGTATGTAACCTTTCCTTTCGGCCTCCTGCTAAAACTGCAGATTTGACTCTGCGCTCCAGAATCACCTTTGCTGACTCTATCCACTTATTTGTCCTTAGTTCTCCCCCGAACCGCAACGATTCCCACAAGTACTCACCACTATCACATCCGCTAACCAACCAACCAGCTATCATCCATCCTTTCCACATGGCCAAACCCTCTCAACGTATTTTATTCTCTCACCTACCCCCTTTCTTCACACCAACACAACTCTCTAATGCGTTCATTCCTCATTAAATCAATTCTTCCTCACACACCTAACACCCCTAAGAATGTCCATCCGAACACATTGTACTTTAGCTCTATACCTCTATTTCCAGACCATAAGTCTCACTACTATACAACTGCTATACACCAACACAGGTAACAACAAACTCTCATGTTAAATATATATATAACAATAATTATATATATAATATATACTATAATAATATTATATATACTAATATACTATAAAATATATAATATATATATAATATTAATATAATATCATATATAGTATCACTATATATAATATTATTATATATAATAATACATGATATAATATATATATAAATAATAACCTATATATATATATTATATACCTAATATACTAATAATATATATGAATATCATTACTATAAATATATATAAGGTATTAATATATTAATAAATAATATATAGATTTCAAAGTAAATAAATAATATGTATATAATAATAATATAATATAAATAAATAATATATATATATATATAATACATATAATATATTATATCAGTAGTACTATAATATATATATATATTAACATATATATATATATAACTAGTAATATTATATAAATAATAAAATAATCTAATATATATATATAAATATTATAATACATATATA
>JABUQX010028927.1:0-23025 GCA_015478945.1 Trachelipus rathkii
AAGAGAGATAAGTCAACAAAAGTCTGAAGGGCAAGTACGTGCAAACCCGGAGGAGCTATTGAATAGAGGGTAGAGAAGTATTACAAAAAGGGATATAACAAACGGATTTTAGGTTTTACAGGTTTGGTGAAAGGGAATGAGGAGGAAGGTAGGTACTGTTAAGAATTAATATCAGGGCTTAAATTGAACAAGGGTGAACAAATGGGGATGTCAAACATGCTTGCTAGTTAGATGAGGATAATTTAAGGATTGTATGGGGTTGGTAAACATGTACAGGTAGTGACAAACGGGTAGCGGGGAAGAAAAGGAAGGGGTGGGAAAGAACTAGACGAAGGAAAAGTTGAAGGACGAAATTAAATTCATGGTAGAGTTACGTCCAGAACAGGTTGAACAGGTTTTGGAGGTTTTGTGGAGAAACAAAATGGCGTTTAGCAGGAGTGATGCGGACGTCAGTCAAACTGCGATGACCCCATATAAGATTAGATTGCACGACTACACGCCTATTTACCAACGAGCTAGAAGGTTTGATCAGAAAACCGGAGATTGAACAGCAGGTGGAAGAGTTATGTATGAAAGACATAGTTGAACCTTGCGCAGCGGAATGGAGTTCACCGGTGGTGCCGATCCGTAAAAAGGATGGTACACTCAGGTTATGTGTGGACTATAGAAGGTTAAATCAGGTAACGGAGGCAGACAAATTCCCAATGGCAAACATTCAGGAAACTATTTACGCATGTCACGGGTTAAGTATTTTACTAGCCTGGATCTGGTTAAGGGTTACTATCAAATGAACCTGGCAGAGGATAGTAGAGACTTCACGGCTTTCTCCACGGTGAGTGGACAGTACCGGTTCAAAAGATTAAGCTTTGGCTTAAAGAACGGTCCGGCAGCGTTTCAGCGAGAAATGCAAAGGATAATGATGGGATTTAGCAAAGATAAGGTGGTGGTGTACTTGGATGATGTGTTATTAATGTCAAAAGGTTTTGAGGAGCACTTGCTGCTAATAGACAAGGTATTACAACGGTTTTGTGAAGCCAACGTAAAGGTCAAGGTTGGGAAATGTAGTTGGGTGCAAAAAGAAGTAAAGTTTCTAGGACATATAATCAGTAGAACAGGGATCAGGAAGCTTCCGGAGTTTGTGGAGCAGGTTGATAAACTGGAGAGGCCAAACACTGTTGGAGAGTTAAGAAGGTATCTGGGCATGATAAACTTCCAGAGGAAGTTTATAAAGAACTGTTCGGAGGTGGCAGCACCTCTTAATGCACTAACGGGAGGCAAACGGAAAGATGTGATTGAGTGGACGGAGGAAAGAGTAAAGGCATTTACAGGGTTAAAAGAGGGAATGAAGGAATCGGTGGAACTAGCGTTCCCCGACTTTTCGGAAGGAGCGAACAAGCTGGAGTTGTTTGTAGATGCCAGCGGTTCTGGTATGGGAGCTGGTCTATGCCAAAAACAAGGTGACGAAAGGAGGGTTATAGCCTTTAATTCGCACTCTTTCAATGCGTGCGAGAGGAATGCGTCAACCATTGAAAGGGAGTCCCTGGCAATAAGGTGGGGAATTAAAAGTTTCAGGCCATTTTTATTAGGCAAAGAGTTTATTTTATTTAAAGACCAACTGCAATTAAGTTTTATCTACACGAAGCATGAGTCTAGTTTGAACAGTAAGCTGGCCACGAGTGTGGAACCGACTTGAGTGCATACAGTTTTGCGAGATAATACGTATCCAGGAAAGAGACATCTTTGGCAGATGCATGGTCCAGGTGTTAACAGGAAGCGATGAATCAGGGTTTGACGCAACGGTAGAATTGGATGCTTGCCCAAAAGGGTTTGATCATGGTAAAAGGAAGTCCCGGGTGGACGCAGACGCACTGTTTTGTCAGTTTTCTACAGTGAGTTTTTACGAGTACACCCGCGCGGAACCGCGAAGGTAACACATAAGGCTTATGAGCAGGCAATTGCGCAACAGTTAAGTGGCGGCCAGAAATATACGGAAATAGGCAGACAACAGCAAGATGCTGGGTTACATTTACCGGGGCATTAACGGTTACTGGAGAGACAATACCGGGGTATTTGGGCTTGGTGGCAGGTGACTTGTTTAGGGGGTAATTAATCTGGGTTACCCATGGTAACGTGGCTGTTCAGTTAAAGTTATCGGACCCAGGGGTGAGAGAGGAACCGATTTGAAAACGTTCACATCAGGTTGCGTGGGTGGAACGCACTTTTAACCTTTGAGGGATGATGGCTAGTTCAACAGGTGTACGGAAAAACATATGGTGGACGAGCGATTCAACCCAGGAGGAATTAACAGCAGGAAGAAGGCGGAATTGGAGGAGTCGGAGATCGGGGAGTAACGAATGAAGAACTAGAATAAACTTCAATGATGGGGAAAGAAAACATAAGTTCCGGTTAGTTGCAATCATATTTGAGAGGAGGTAAGCTTGGGCAAGAAGTTTGTATTGGGTGGAAGGTGCGCAAGTGTTGCATTTTTAGACACAGGTTCGGTAATTAGTCTGATCCAGAAAAGTGTGGTTGACGATTTAAACAATTTTGGACATATCTTAAGGAGCTGGAAAGTAGATTTGGTACTAAACGGAGTGGCTCAGGACATTGTGAAATGTAACCAGGCAGTGGAAGTGGAAATTAGTACTCGCTACAGAAGGGTGTTGTTTCCATTGGTGGTGATACCGGACGGGTTTATTCCAGCATGTATGTTGTTAGGAATGAATTATCTGGTGGAGGTAGAAGCGGCATTGGACTTTGGTGAGGGAATAGTGTGTCATGGAGATGACGCAGATGATGTGAGCGATTCATTTCTTGCGACAGTGGGAGCATACAATGTAACAATTCAAGGTGGAAAAGAGGGTAATGTACTGTCAGCACAGGACATTATTGATCTTCAGGAAAGATCAGAGGTGGTAAGGATGTTGAAAGAAAAGGTTCGGAGAAAACAGGTACTAACTAAAAAGGATACACTATTAAAGGAATTTTTTAGATACCGGGATGATTTTTTAATGAACAGGTCAATCTTGGTGAAGAGGACGGGACCAGGGCAAGCTAGTGCAGTTATTGGGTTTAAACAGGTGGGGAGTGTATGTGTCCTGACAACCGGACAAGGCACACATTGGAAGAGACAAATTGTTGGACCTGGTGTCCAAGCACGTATGGCATCCAAGGATTTCATCGGTGGTGCAGGAAGTATGTCGGACATGCCCTAAGTGCCAATTATATAAGATCGACCACCAGGTGATATTTCTGCCCATCTGGAAAATAGAAGTTAAGAACCCCTTCGAGCTGGTGGCAGTAGATGTAATGGCGATGCCGAAAACGAGAAAAGGGAATGTGGCATGTCTGGTGGCAGTAGATCATTGCAGTAAGTGGGCTGTGGTGAAGCCCCTAAGGGATAAATCGGCAAAGAGTGTGGTTGACGCTTTCGAGTGCGACGAAATGTTACCAGCTTTTGTGAGATTACCTTATAAAGTACTAACGGATAACGGAGTAGAGTTTAGGAGTGGCAGGTTCGAGAAAATGTTGTTTTGGAAATTAACGTTGATTGGACACATCTAACAGCAGTCTATATACAAAGCCAGCAAGTAACGGGGCTGTAGAACGCGGCCAATAGAACTTTTGCGAGTTTCCTTAAGGAACATCATTGGAAGAAGGTGTGATTTGGGATACTCCTTTGCAAGGGCAGTGCTAGTTTTACAACTGGTAGAACTATACGGAGTTGGGGATGTCCCCTGAGGAAAAATTTAATGGTGGAAAGGCTATGAAAACGGCAGTCACAGAAAAATGGCAGGAAGGACACCCTAACTGGTTCCGTATGGCTCGGTGGGCTAAGGTTAAAAGGAGGTTGTCCGGTTTGACATAGGAGTTTAGACAAGGTTAGCAAGAAATTGAAGGTCATTTCGTATCACAAAGGTGATATCCGGAGGAATGTTGTTATGAACATACAAGGGAAAAAACAAAGGTAGCTAGGGTAAATACTCCGGGCATCTTAAAGGTGTGGGCGGACTCGCCCGGCATACCTTAGAAAAGTTATTTTCCAGTGTGCAGGAGGTAGAACGGAGGCAAAAGGAAATACGCAGGGAGAAATAGAAAGGGATAGGCACAGGTCCTGAGAGAAGGGCATAGTCCATGTACCATGTGGCGGTTTGGACGAGTAAACACGGGAGGCAAAAACGTGCGGGCCGAAGAAACAGGGGGCGAAAATCAGGAAGCATTAGAGATTGGTTTAAAACAATGGCATTAAGGGAAGTAACTTGGTAAAGAAGTGTTGGTGGTGCAGACAGAGGACCAAGGTTGGGAAAATAAGGCAACAGAAACGGAAGTGTAGCATGATACTTTCGCCGGTTGATACAAGTGAACAACATGATTGGTTCGACGAGGTAGGAGTAGATAATGACCAGGAGAGCGAATATGACATTGAAGCATTTGAGAGATCAATAGGGTTCCCAAAAGATAGTTACACGTTCGGAGTAAGGGTCAGCGACGAGAGTGAGGAGGAAACGGATTTAGGTTTAGACGAGGTAGTGGATTCAATTGAAAACCCGGAGGTAGTATCTGCTGAGAACCAAGATATAGACTTTGAGACGCACGAGGAAGACCAGGTGGAGGCAGGTGGAGGAGGTAGGAGAAGTTAATATCAAGGTGACTAGCCCCGAGGGTTCAGAATATAGACCAAGGTCTATTTATGAGGAGCTTGTGGGAAGAAGTGAAGTCGCGGAAGCCTATGATGATTGGGTAAGTGCTAGACAACAGGAAGGAGTGCCATCAGAAACAGAGGATCTGTACAAGGGCACGTTCTTCACAAGGGTCGAGAGGATGGTACCGGAACAGCCAAAATCGTTAATGAGAGGGTTATAGAGTATGAAGAAAAAGGACCGACGCCACGAAGGAGACATCAAACTGGAAGGATGGAGTAGGTAGTATGGTTATTGCGCTCGAATTTTTTTTTCTTCTTTAAGATTGTTGACAAATCTTTGAAGGGGAAGTTATATGGTGGACTGGGATATATGAATGAACCAAGTACTAAGAACGGCGCGCGCGTATCCAAGGAACAATATTCATTATTTTATTTTGTCAACAGGAAAGACGAGAGAACTGGAAACTGGTGTGTGATATTGAAACCGTCATAAGTGTCTATAAAGAAATAAAAAGTCCGGTGATTTAAGGTGCATAGTTTGCAAAAACTTACTGAAGTTAGGGTTTCGTGGAAACCAAGTTTGAGATCGTTAATTCCCCAAACTGGGTAAGTAAACTATTATATTGGAAGTTAAAACTAAAAGTAGGAAGATTGCAGTTATTTTGCTAAATTTATTAAATTCGGGATAAGCGGAAGAACACTGACATTATAGTTGTTAAATATTTAAAAAACTGGTTAATATTGGAATAGTGTGAATTAAAAGCAGGAAGTGACGTTAAAATTAAGTTTGAGGAGTTAAGATGGAAAATGTGATAAGGGACCAAATGCCGGACTGAATATCGGGAAACTTGATCCCACCTAGAAATATTTTGGGATCGCTTTGCCTGAGAACGTGAATCTAACTGATATCTTGGATGGGCTTTTAACTGGAAACGTGATCCAACTAGAATATTTTTGGGATCGCTTTTAGCCTGGACAAGTGATCCTAACCCCAAGAATATTTTGGGATCGCTTTTCGTGGATCTTGAGGTTGTCTTTCACATAAATAGGGGGGGTACTTGAGTGTTACTCCCACTTCACTGGATTGGGAGGGTGCTTGAGTGTATCCCCCTTTACTGGATTGGGGATGGTACCTTGGAGTGTAATCCCCCTTCACTGATTGTGGGGGTAACTTGAGTTGTTATTCCCCACTTCACTGGATTGGGAGGGTACTTGAAGAGTGTACTCCCCACCTTCACGGAACTAAAGGGAAGTCCATTTGTTGTTTATTTTCCTTAAGACATTAAAGTTCCTTTAAACATTTTACTGTATAACAGAGGTGACCATGTTTTTGTGATAAGTTTAGTGACCAGTAAGATTTTGATTATTGTAAATCACCGTGGTTGTTTAAATATATAAATATTGAAAGTCCTTTTGTTAATTGTTCAGACAGTCCTGCCCGGTTTATTTGGGGTGACTCATTGATAGTCCTGGATATTATTATTGATTTTTCTAACTTACTTATGCGACTGATATTTTGGAGGAATCATTATTGAATATTTACTTTATTTGAGCTTTATTGACATTTTTGGGGTTTATGATTTATTATTTGATTTATTTTAACTTATTAGCATTTGGGGGTTTAATAGTGGGCTTAGCCATTAGGAATTTTGTTATTTGGGGTGTAAAGATTGATTTTTGCTATTATGTTTACATGACTTTAAATACTACTGCTAAAACCTGTTGCCTTATTTCCGAACCCTTATTGGAGACTGGAGAACCATATAGACCTCCCGCGTGTACGGTGGCTCAGACCGGTTCATTGTGTCCGGTAACAATATCTATATATATATTATATATAATTATATATAATATATATATATATATATATATATATATATATATATATTTTTATTATAGAGTTGTATATACATAGAGATATTTATTATTATTTATTATTATTGTACAAACACTTTTGTCCCGTTAGCGGGGTAGTGGTGCGTACGTGCTCCTCATTCAACACGCCACCCCTCATCTCGCCTCAACCCACCTCCTCCCCTCTATCCTCGCCACATCAATACCTCTTCTCCCCATCCTCCGTTCACATCTCCTTTATTTCATCCATCCCCTCCTTCTTGGTCTGCGCCTTCCTCTCGTTCCTATCCCTCCGCCCAAACTCTTCTTCCCACTCTTTTGCTCCTCCATTCCTCACTAAATGCCATACATCTTAACATTCCTTTTCTCCGCTCTCAACTAGACCATTCCTCCAATACACCTCTCCTCACAACATTATTCCTAATACCTCCTCCCTTCTGGCTAACCCCAGCGCTCTCACCCTTCATTCAAATAACTTCCAACTTTTTCTAGAAACTGCAAATTCACCCCCACGTTTCAAACCCATACATCACCGCTGGGTCACAGATTTCTTTCCCAAGACATTTATCTTAATTTTTGGTGACAGATTCGCCCCTTTCCATATTTCCTCTCAGACACTCAAAGCCTCATTCCTTCACTATTTCTATGTTCTATCTCTCCTTATCTCCCCGTTAACCCAACTCCATCCTAACCTATCAAAATTTACTTCTTCCAATACTACCCCCCTATCTAACCTCTAAACTCTCCACCCTCCTCTCTTTCTTCTCTCAACCTACCTTTACTTCTTACTGGATTTTATTTTAAGCCCCTTTTTGTTACACACATTCTCTTCAACTCCCTCACCAAATATCAGCCCTTCCGCGTTCTTCGCCATTAGGGCAGTATCATCCGCCACAGTATCATGTTCACTTCCCTTCTATCATTCCCTTTCATCAATTCCACCCCCTCCCCCCCCTCACCATTCTCTCCATACATACTATCCATTAAAAACAATTGAAATAGCCACGGGCCCGAACAATTAAACCACCCTGCCTCTTCCACACATCTCCAAACATCTCACTCTTCCCCCCTAATACTCTCACACACACATTCTACTATTCCTATAAAAAGCCCTGATACCTTTCCTAATTACCCCAACCCCATTTTCCTTCCAACACCTCCACATTTTCACCCTATTCACTCTAATCATATGCTTTCTTAAATCTAAAAAACATCCATTACACTTTTCCTTTTCCTCTCAATCTTTTCTCACAAGCATCTTTAGTGTGAACACTTGGTCCACCACACCCTCTTCCCTCCCTACATCCTCCTTGTTTTTTCTTCCCCTTCTCCCTCCGTTAAACTCTTACTGCTCTCAATCCGTATTCTTCGTACACTTTCCCTACCACTTAGAAGGCAAACTCTATATTTCCACATTACCATCCTTCCCCTTTCCCTTATAAAGGGGAACAAACAACCATCATCAATCCTGTGGTACCTCACCACTCCTTCCACATATGTTAATAACCTATGCATCATTCCTCCACCCCTAATACTCCTTCTCTGCAACATGTTCCATTTCAACCATCCAGACACAAGCACTTTCCCTGTTTTTTTCCTTTATTCATCGGCCCTAATTAATTCCTCATTTGTATTTTCATTCCTCGCCCTCCCTTCCACTACATTTCCCCTCTCACTCTTGCATAATCTTCTCCCTACCCCACCCTTCATTTAATAGTCCACTAAAATACTCCCCCACCTCTTCTCCCCTAAACTCTCCTCCTCATCCAGTCCCTCTTCTCCTTAATCTCTCCCCCAACCCTCTTCTTCTTCTTTTTTTATTAACCTCTTTTCCAGACATCTTATTCCCCTGATTCCAAATTTTCCGTCATTTTTAACACCAATCTTCTTTCTGCTCTTCTCTTACGCCCTTCCACCGCCTCTTTTGCTTCACTCTAACCCTTCTATTTCTCCCACTTATCTACTCCGCTACTTTCCAACCATTTTCACATAAGCTATTTTTCCTTTTCACAGCACCTCCTTCACCTCTCACACACTTCACTCCCTTTCCTTCTGCTTGCACCCAACCTTTTTACTCCCCATACCTTCTAGCCTCTCCACCATACTGCTCTCTTGCTAAATCTCTTCCATCCTTCACCTCGCAATTCCATCCCTCGTCTAGGTTTCTACTTGGTCTCCTACCTTCAAACTCCTTCTTACAGACTATCTCCTCCATTTTTCCCCCTTTATCACTTCACTCTCGCCTCTTTTCTCCGCTTTTCCTAAACGCGTCACTCTCTCCACCTTATCTGGCAATTTACTCAATAGTGATCTGATACTCCGCTCCCGCCCTTAAATTACATTTACAATCTCAATAATCTAACTCTATCACCTCCCATTTACACACAAAAAAAACCCCAAAAAAAAAAAATATCTAGTATCGCCTTCCCCCCCGTTATCTCACCCTTCCATGTATACTTATGATTATCAATTTTTTTTAAACTAAGTATCCCACTATCATTCTTCTTTCGACACATAACTCTATCAGGCTTTCTCCATTATCATTCCTCTCCCCAACCCCAAAAGGACCTATTATTCTTCCTACCTCCTCCCTTCCCACTCCTGCATTCAAATCTCCCAGTAAACAAATTTTTTCATTTACCCGAACTTTCCCAACACTCATTAATTCTCCCCAGTCTTTCTTCTCTCTTCTCTGGCTCATTCACTGGTGCCATATGCACTATAAAGACCACATTTCCCCGAATTTTTTACTTTTACCAACCCAATTAATCCTAGAACTACCTTGTCTACACAACCTCAACCTTCTTTCGGTTTCCCCATCTTCTTACTATAATTATTCCCACCCCTTCTCGCCCTATCTCTCGCTCAACCCGCGACGATCCCATATCCCTTTGTATTTTTCCGAAATTTCCCCTCTTTCCCTTCAACTTCGTGTTTCTGTCTATCCCTAACACATCAACTTTTTTCCTCACACATCACCCAATTCTCCTTTTCAAATCTATTTACCCTGATCTCAATTCATTAACACCCCCCCTAATTAACATCTCCTCCCATCTTTCCCGTAAACTTCTATATATAACTTGCCAAACAGGCTGTAGCTTTACGGGACCCCCCCTCTAGGTTACTTCCAAGTCTGGGTTACCACCGCTCACCAACCACAATAAAACAATAACAGATAGCTAAAACAATATAAAACAATAAAGGTTTAAAAACCGACAACTAAATCAGTTTTATATCTTAGTTCCCCACCTCTTCTCCTCCGCCCTTCTCCTTCCCCACCTCCTTTCTTTTCCTTTTAAAATTCCGTTAAAACTTAATTATCCATTAAAAACCTTTATTTACTTATTTATTTAAATCCTTAAAAACTGACACACATACGATATATAAAATTTTCAATAAATAATACCTTGTACAAATGGAAATTGAAAGTTTCTAATGAACAAATCAATAACAAAATATAATCTACGTATAGCTACACAACGACGAACTGAGATTTACAGTTATAATATAATTGTCTATTAACGGTATTAACACCAGGAATAACTGGATTCTTACTCACAATGAACCCGAGATTGTGAGCAAAATAACTAGCTTCAAAGCGGCCTATTTTTCATATATATAGCAGAGAGAATAAATATTTTATTTTAATACTACAAAATTGCTCTAAACAACAATAAATTTACGAAAAAAGTGTCTACATATAATTATGTAATCTTATTTTTCAATATAATAAATAAAATACTCAGACAACGAAATTAATAATGAATATGGGATTCTATTCCTCAGAACGTGGGAGGCCACGTGGTGCACAATACTGACGTCATCAGCGACTATGGTAACTAAGCCAATCGGAAACAAGCATATATTCCACTGTATAATATCCCACTTGAACGATTTATTAATATCAAATGGATAATGCCTATATTATATTAATAGAAAAGAATATAATATTTAATATAAATTATTTACTAAAGACAAGTAAATATAATTTGCACTTATAGTCTTTTCTGTATTACCAAAATACCTGATACATAAGCCTTACATACGATTTTTTCATAAATACGCATTTAAAAATTTTCCCCAGAAAAGCACTTCATTCTGTAGAAACCTGTATGCAAAAATGCAAAAATGGAGACGAAATTCACAAAGATGATGAATCTTTAGCCATTAATGGAAGTAGAACAACTTGTAGAATTTTTCAATCGGTCGTCATTCGATCTCAATCGAAGAGAAAACTTTCCCATCCAATAGAACTCTACGTTATTACAAGTAGAATAATTATTACAATATAGCCTACAGAATTTTCCGAAGCTACTTAGACAAAATTTTCTGTAGCCACAATCAACCAAAATGTCCTCAATCACGCTTGAACAAAATATGTCCCGATGCGGCTTAGCCAAAATTCTTATCTATAAGTCACGTTTGCCAAAATTTTATCATATATATAACTTTCCAATATAAATATTTCTTCTTAATAAGTATTCAGAGATTACAATAATTACTTACAAGCAATGAGAGATTCTTATTTTTATTTGCATAAGTAAGCATTGACGAGTGAGAGAGCGAGATATCTTATAAAATTAAAATACCTGGAATTTTGTAGATTAATCTGGCTACAACTTACGGTCTGACATAAGAAATATTATAAAACATTTACTAATATTTCGAATAATAATATCTTGGAGAGCAGTTCATTCGCTCATAATAATTACAGAGAGATCATAAAAATATTCACTTCTTGAAGAATATGCGAGAATATAATAGCTAAAATTATTCACTTTTCTGTGAATGACGAGAGGATAAATTAGAGACAATGTATATATTTAGATCACTTGCTAGATCGAAGATAATGTAAACAAATAAACTTCTTAAAGATAAGATATGTGGCTTGATCACATATAAGATTAATGACACTTGTGTTTACAAAATATCACAACACGATGAATCACTAAAAACTCTTAGCATCTGTGTCCAATCTTTCGACGGAGCTCGATTTCGAACAGACCTTACTCTCTCAACTCTCAACTCAAAATATACGTGGATGGCCTAGTGGTTAGACATATGGTTGTGTGTATATATATATATATAGATACTACTAATACTATATATATATATAGTACTCTTATATAAGGGTATATAATTCTATAATATATTATATATATACTATATATATATATTATAATATGATACATATAATATATATATACTTATATATATATATATATATATATATATACTTATATAATATATATATATATATATATATATATTATATATATAAATAGTATACAACTATATATAAACTATATAGGTATATTATATAAATCTGCGTATATATATAATAGTATATATATTATATATCATATATAGTAGTATATATATATATAATAAACGTATATATTATATATATACTACTAATATTTATATATAATATATTCTATATATACCAATATATATATATTATCACTATTATATTATATATATATAATATACATATACATCATATAGTATACTATTATAATACTATACCTAATTTATAATATTATAATATAGTGATATATGTCAATACTATATATATTAATATAAGACATATATAATATAATATAATATTATATATATATTAATACTTTATATATTAATATATATATACTATATATATAATCTATATATATATATATATATATATATACCTTATACTCAATATATACGAGTATATATATAATATATACTACTATATATATACATATATCGTATAATATACTATCATATATAATATATATTACTATTATAATATATATTATATATATACTATAGTATATAGTACATATTACTATAATATACTATACTATAATATATATAATAGGTAACTTCCTTCATATATATTACGACTACTATATATACTATAATATATAATAATATAATACTATATAGATATATATATATATATATATAATATATAATATATATATATATACATATATAAGTATATATATATATATTGAAAAGCATTATATATATATATATAGTATAAATATAAGTATATTAACTATATATATATATATATATATATATATATATATACTTAATGTATATATAAACTATTATATAATATATATAGTATAATATATATATATATAGTATATATAATATTATACCTACTATATATATACTATATACTATAATAGTATAATATACATATATATAACATATATAACCACATTAAGTAATAAGTATATATAATATATATAGATATATCTCATATATATAGTATATTAATAATATATATATATATAACTATATATATATATATAATATTATATATAGTTAGTATTAACTATACTACGTATACTACTATACTAAATACTACTAATATATACAGACTAAGGTAATATACTAGAACTAATATATAGCGCTATAATATAATATATACTATATACTATATACTATATACTATACTAATCATATACTATATATATACTATATAATAGGAACTAGGTATATATTACGTATGACTCCTACTAACGATAACTATATATATATATTCGATACTTACTATATAATATATATATATACTATATCATATATAGTAATCTATATACTTATATTATATACGCTATATCATAAGTATAAGATCATATAGCGGGATATATATATATACAATATATTTATATATATATTTACAAAGAAGATATGGAAGAGCTGACCACCGCTTCACGCAGAGCCCATATAATCTGAGCGAGGGGTGTATCTCACTACGTCGAGCAAGACGAGCCAAGCCCAGGAGAAGGAAACCTCAACATTCTCCCAACCCGACCAGTTGCGAACCTTGGACCCGTCGCTTTGTGTTGGGCCGACGTGTTTATAGTGCTTGCTATATATTAATATATATATATACTATATCCTTATATATACCATATATATATAATATATATATTATAAAGTATACTATTAATATATTATAATATATATATTATATTATTATTTATTATATATTTATATATATAATATAATTATATATAATATATATATATACACTATACATATATATATCTATAATACTATATATAATAATAGTATATATATATATATATATTATATTATATACTAGTATATATATACCCTACTAATATATATATAATATATATACTATATATATTATATAATATAGTATAGATATATATATAATATATTAAGTATTATATATATATATATAATACGTATATATATATATATCTAACTACTATATATATATATTATAATAACTATATATAATATTATAATGATATCTATATATATATATATATATATATATATATATATATATACTATACACGTATATATTACTCTAGTGTATATATACACTATTACTGTATGTATAAATAATTATACTGATATATATAATATAACTAGATATATATATACATATACTATATAATATATATATATATGATAGTATCATATACTACTAACTACTAGTATAATATATATATATATATATATATGCTACTATAATAAATAATATATATACTACTACTACTATATATATTATCAGCTATATAATATATATATATATACTATCATATAATCTATTTATATATATATATATATATATATATAGTATATATATATATATATCTGCTTTTTTCAAACCAACTAAAGAACACTTAACATGGAGAGCTATTTGCAACGTGAAGAACCCTCCCAACATTCGAAAACTCTTTTTATCGTAAATAACTCATTTGGTCCTTTGATCCTTTGTTCTGAGTTCTAAACTTGGATGTTATTTGAAGTGCTCTAAAGTTTGTCTTTAAAGGAAACTATTTGTAATTCATTGTTATTGTTTGACAATTTACACACAAGTTAAAATATTCACACAGTATGTACACCACGGTCATGGTTGCATTAGCAGAATTTGTAATTACGTTTACATTACACATTTTCTAACACCGCACTCTTTGAAACTTTTTTTTATGTCAATAGAGATGTCACACCTCATTTTACAGTTTTCCTTTGACAGCATCTGAGAAGGTTTCTTCATTCGACATTTGCTTGTACAGAACTCACTTCATTTGAACTATCTCACTTCACTTGGAACAACCTAATAGTTTACTCATCTTCATAAAAATATATTTCTTAGTTTTCCAGCCTGACTTAGTGTTCTATTTTCCATGTTGATAATTTTTGATTTTCAAAATGTTGGCACATCTCGAGATGACTAATTTCGACTGTGTAAGACGACACCGGTCTAATTTTTAACGCTATTATTCGTACATTTTTGGACCAAAAGCCTGATGAATTCTATATATATATATATATAATATATATAGTATATTATATACTATATATATATAATCATATATACTATATATATTAATATATAATATATATATATATATACTAGATATAGTATATATATATATATCATATATATAATATTGAGTGAGCAGCGTAATCATTCCGCATCCCGGCCACAATTATTAAAGAATCCGGCATCGCATCCGCGCTTTGCACGCGGATTGTTGACGCGGATGTTATCTGTTCGAGATTGATACAATAATTTATAATAAAAAATACTTAAATGAAACTGAACTTTAATGAAAGACGTGAGACTCGATCACTGTGTTTAAATGATGATCATGATCTCACAGCATTGAATTTCATAGTTAATTTTGAGTCAACTGAGTCAACTGGTAAAATTGATGCCAATAATGCAACGGCATGAGAGGAGTTATGTGCAATGTAATAACTATTAATCTCAAAGCTAAGGAAGCATTTTGAACCATCTTCAAATGAAAATGAAACAGTTTAAAAAAGAATGAAAGATGTAATAAAACTAGAGCTAGAAAAACACATTGGTTCTGTGGAAATAATGACCTTCATACTATTGCAACTTACTTAGAATTCCCGTTATAAAGCAAGTTTTTCTGTAACAATATTAGACAAGTTAAATCGGTCACTTTGTGTGCAGTTGAAAAACTTAAATCCGAACAGTCTATTGAATTCGCCACCCATTAAAAAAGGAAAAAACACGGAAAATTTACAGAACCAAATCATGCTTCTACAAGTAACTCAATAACAGATTCACTGGGAGAATTTCTACAGTCCAGTAGTGATGACGAAACACGCATACAAAAAATGTATAGTGCAAATGATTGAAAAACTATCACCAAGAAACGACTATATATAAACAATGTTGATCCTATCAGTTGATGGAAGTTAAGCAAAATGTTTACCCACCCTTGAATAAACTTGCAAGGGAAATTAACTTGCCTGTCCTCCAACTAGTGTTCCCAAGTGAGAGAGTATTTAGCAATGCTGGGCTAATAATGATGAAAAGAGAAACAGGACTCTCAGCAGAAAAGGCAGAAAAATTAATGTTTTCTCAAGCACAACCTTCCTAAAATTTGATTTCAATACTAGTGCAAAAGTATTATAATTCCATTGTAAATCTGTCATTAAGTCAAGAGGTTGGGAAAGATGGTGTGGAGGCATCTGAGTTGGTCCCCTCGCGCACCCTGTAACATCTATATTATAGATTCTAAAAACTCGAAAATATATATATATACATAATTAGATATACTATATAATATATACTATATATATATATATATATATATATATAGTATTATTATATATACTATATCAAAACATCCGCGATCCGCGGATGTAAAATCAAACATCCGCTTCCGCACCGCATCCGCGGATACGAAAAAAATGACATCGTCCCATCACTAATTATAATATATATAGATAATATAATATATAATATATATATATAATATATATATATATATATATATATAATATATATACTATATATAGATATATATATATATAGTATTATATATATATAATATATATAAATATATTATATATATTATATATAGTAATATATGTATATATAGTATATATATAGTATATATATATATATATATATATATTATATATATATAAACATATAACTCAAGACATGATACCTATACCTTATATATATATATTTATATACTGATATACTTATAGTATATATATATATATATATAGCTAGGTATATATATATATATATATATATAATGAACTAGTTAGTATATATAGTATATACTATAGTTCAGTGTTAAAGTCTTAAAATAATTTTCATCTTCACCATCTCTAAATAATAAAAAATAATAATGCCTGAGCGACTTTTATTTACAAGAGCAAGACGAAAAATCTATGGGGCTACCTTCCCCGAAAAAGGTGTTTTAAATATTGTCACGTCATTTTACCAAATAAAACATAAATCAAAACATTTTTTTTATTACTTCTTCATACCTTGAACGTCTACTTCCTGAAATGAACTAAATAACTTGAAATTCCAATGTGAAATATAGAACAGTTGCAAATAATTGCTAACAATTATATTTTGTTATCTAATTTTTTAGAGCAAATAATATATTTGAGTCTTTAAATATTAGTTGATCTTTTAAACATAAATATATATAAGTGATGAAGTATAATTAGTCTCTTACCATGGTTAGATATTTGAAACACACACACACAAACACACACACATACACACACACACGCGCGCACGCACACCACACACACACAACATACTATATATATACTATCATATATAATAGAAAAACATATATATATCACATATATATATATATATATATATATATATATATATATCCACGGCGATTCATGGGAGCTCCATTCTACCATATAATGGGCTTCCGTTACCTTGTAGTGGGTGCTGTGTGCTGTAATTTGACTGCGACATTGTGCCTGGGAGACTTGGAGGAGAGCTCGGTAACCCAATTGGGGGCTATACATGTCCGGGAAGAAACTAAATACCAGTCCAGAAAAAGAAGCCGCGACAGGCCTAGCCAGCCGGCGGTGGATTGTTGTGGCTCAAGACGCGCTTGTGATGCCTCGGAACCAGGACGGATCTTTTCGGTTGTTGACCAGGCATGAAAATGGACTACGAACTCGACTACACAAGGATAAGTTCCGTATAGGAACTATTAATGCTAGTACAATGGAGGGAAAGGAGGAGGAGGTTGTGGGTATGATGAAGGAGAGGACACTGGATGTTCTTGGTGTCTGCGAGACGAGGATGAAGGGTGAGGGGAGGAAGAGAATACATGATGATTACCAACTGATATACAAGGGGAGAGATGAGGAGAGAAAGTATTGGGTGGCATTGTTCCTGACCCCGCATTTGGCAGATAGAGTAGAAGACATAGTTTTCAAAAATGAAAGAATAATTGTTATAGCACTGAGGCTGAAAAAGAGACGTGTGGGCATAATACAGGTTTTAGCCACCACACAAAGGAAACCAAGGAGAAAAGAAATTGTTTTTTTGATGAACAACTAAAATATGTAGCACGGAGATTAATACTGAAGTGAAAATTGTCATGGGGGACCTGAATGCGCACACATAGGAAGGGAGAGAATAGGTACCGAGATAGCAATGGGGGCGTTGATATAGGAGAAAGAACGCGAGAGGCGGAGAGGTTGTTAGATTTGCGGGTAACAATAGCACGTTCGCAGTGCATGAATACGATACTTGTTTGTCATAGGACTCGCATAAAATGGGACCTGGTAAAACAGGTGGAGTAGTATTGTTGAGGATTACACGGATAAGTCGATGATTGACCTTATACTAATTAACAACAGGAAGGTGGTTAGAGACGTGAAAAGTATACCATCAGTGTCGCTTGATTCGACCATGGTTTGGGTGGGGATATTAAATCTCAAAACCACCGTTACCAAAGATGGTAACGAGAGAGAGGATAGCAGTTGAGAGATTAAAGGAGGATGAAGTGGAAAGGGTTTTTGTAGAAAGAGTCCGTGATATTATACCAGGAAGAAGAGAATTTTGTAGATGTAGAAGGAGAGTGGGACAAGTATTTTAAAGAAAAAATGATAACATGTGCGAAAGATGCTGGGGGCAAAAAGAACGGGTTCCAGAAGAAATTGACTGCGTGGTGGACAGATGAAGTTGCACGTGCAGTAAAAGAAAAAAATAAAAAGTTTAGAGCGTGGATGAAAAGAAGATCCCCTGAGACAAGAGCGGAATATGTGGTAAATAGAAATGAGGCTGAGACCATAAAAAGGAGAGCGATGAGGCAAGCATGGAAGAGGATCGGTGAACAACTGAGAGGACAGGATATGGGTGAACTAAGAACGATTTAATCATATAACATGGCAAAAAATCTACGAGGACAGGAGTCGACTGTTGCACACTTACAGTAAAGGATAAGGCGGGTAGCTGTAGAGTGGACCCCTGATGAGTCAAGCTACAGTGGGCTGAGAGATACTTTTCAGAGTTTATATTTAATCAGGAGAAGGAGAAGAGAACGCTTCCGGAACGCAGAAGGAACAGCTCCGGAATACAACTGTAGATGCAGGGTGCGTAACAAATGAAAAGAGTTGGAGATGGCAATGGAGAATATGAAAAATGGGAAGAGTCTAGGATGTGATGGGCTGCCGGTGGAGATAATGCGATGTGAGGAGGTCATGCGATGGATGTTGAAGATGTTTAATATTTCTGGAGAGTGAAGAGAGTACCTGCGGAGTGGGGCAGCGCGATAGTATGCCCGTGTTGCTTCAAAAAGGAGATAGGGGCGGACGTTCAACCATTCTATTCGCTAATTTCTCTTCCCATAGACAGTTATAATGAAGGATTCAATTTTGGAGAAAAGGCTCAGGACGGAGTCGAAAGACAAGCTGAATGAAGCACAGTATGGAGTTCAGTCCCGGACGAGGTTACGCGGATCATATTTCTCTGAAGATGATGATTAGAGAAGAGCTGAGAGTGGGATAAGGAAATGTACTATGGCTTTTGTGGATTTAGAGAAGGCATTTGACAGTGTACCTAGGGTAAAACTTTGGGAGGAGACACTCGAGGATCGTTACTACCAGATAGAACTTAGTTGATTAGGAATAGGGACCTTACCACAGTAGTGAAAGTGCCGTCAGGGACAGCGTATGAGATCAGGACAGTTGGTTGGAGCTGAAGACAGGGTAGACAGGGAGGCAAGTGTTTGTCACCATTGGTTGTTCATCTGTATGTATGGACAAGTGTCTGCGAGAGATTCCGTGTAGAGGAAAGCGAATTGTTGTAATGGCATATGCGGTACGATATTGCTCTAGTGAGAAAAGGAGACGTTACAGAGAGTACTGATCAGATGGCGAGGAAGGTGGCTGGCGACGGGAGTGGGATTGAGGATGAATATGAGAAAGGCTGAAGTGATGAAGATAGCTAGGAAAGAAGAGAAGCTTAAACATAGAGATCGGTGGGAAAGAATAAAAAATGCGAGGAACTTTAAGTATTTGGCGGAGGAGTTTACGCGCTATAACAAACAGTGAAATGATGGCAGGGTGAAATAGAGAAAGAATAATGAACATACTCTAGAGGAGGTTGGTCAGTTAGTATCCCTTGCTGAGAAAACAGACAGATTGACGCAAGACAGGTTAAAAAACACTTATTCTTATACACGATTCTGAGACCGTAACTTTGTTGGCTGGAGTCGTGGACACTCATACAACATAGAACAAGGTAGTAAAGATCGTGGCGGCGGAGCATGAGGCGTGTTCGAGGTTGATAGTGGGGTGACCAGAAGAGAGAGAGAAGAAGGAATACTGAGATAAGAGAGAAGTTGGGGGTCGGCGGTGGAGGATTTGATCTAGAGACAACCAACTGAGATGTATGACACATCAGCAAGGATGGATGAGATAGATACCCGGCCAGGATTTTAGTGCATGGCAGCCTGAGGCGTAGAAGACCGCGGCGGGTACGACCAAGAAAAGATGGAAGGATGAGTGGCGGTGCGGTCTGCGCGAAGCAGCGGCATGGACGCCCTGGATCAGGTGGTTAGAGAACATCGACTACGTTACCGAAGAGAAGCGTTCCTGTGGAGAAGCATTGCAAACGACAGGGATGACCCTACACGGAGGCGCTTTGCCGAGAGGTGAGAAGATATATAGTTAAATATATAATATTATATATATATATATATATATAATATATATATATACTATATATATAGATATATCATATATAATATATATACTATATAATATATATATTATATATATACTAATAATTATATATATATATATATAGTATATATTATATATAAAACAGCACAAAAATTTACTAATAAACTGCGCGTAATTCCAAATATGAATATCCGTTAAAAACGGACAATGACATTGAAAGAAAATATTTTATATCAGCTCTCGAACGTTTTGTTTATTTAAAATCATTATTCCAAACTGACATACTAGAATATTAACCAATTCTCTTAATTGTTCATTATCAAAAAGTTTGAAATTAAAAGTATAATTAATTTAATTCCTGTGCCGTAAGCGACCAAAGGAGAATTCCGATATATTAAACTAACTCAAAAAATTATAAAGGATTATGGAAAAAACAAAAGAATGACAAAAATATCCCAATAGTTAATATAATAAAATAATAATAAGTAATAATAATAATAATGAATAATAATACATAATAATAATTAATAATAATAATAATAATAATAATAATAAAAATAAGTAATAATAATAATAATGAATATAATTAATAATAATAAATAATAATAATAATAATAATAATAATATATAAAATAATAATAATAATAATAATATATAGCGTAATAATAAAAAAAAATAATTAAAAAATAGCCAATAAAAATAGTAAAACGAAACAATAAAAATATTAATAAACATTCTATCGCATAAACCTTTAGAACAATATCACAAATATTCTGCTATGGAAAGAAATATAATGAGTCAAGCTATTATAAAACCACACCTGAATGGGATCATTGCAATATTAGTTATTGGATGCTTATTACCCTGCAATCTGTGGTTTTTATTGACAAATTACGTGTTAATGGGTTTATTTTTTCTATTTCTATTTTATTTTTATTTTAATATTATTATTAAAAATCAATATTATTATTATTATAAATATAATTTTATTATTATAAATTAAATTATTATTATTACTTATTATGATTATTATTAATATTATTATTATTATTATTATATTATTATTATTATTATTATTATCTTATTATATTATTATTATTCCAACTCCAGAAATTTATTATTGATTATTATTATTATTTATTATTATTATTATTATTATTTATTATTGATTATTATTTATTATATCCGAATATTTGTCATTATTTTTTTTTTCTTCATAGTGTTTTCCATAATCTTTATAAATTTTTAGTTGATTCTTTAATAATAAATATTTCCCTTTGCTCTTTCGGCAGATTATTACACTTGTGCAATTCTTAATCTCATTTTCAAGCAGAAGGTGTTTAATTTAGACTGACTGTCTTGTATGTTTTAATAAATTAAATCGCGCGACTGATATTAAAGTATTATTCCCTTTATTGTGGATTACTGATATATAGTATATATATATATTATATATATATATACTATATAATTATATATATATTTTCAAAGTGTACTATATATATTATATATATATATATATTATATATATACTATATATATATATAATAGTATTATATATATATATATATATATATATATATATATATATAGATATATTATCATTATATTATAATATATATATATATAACTATATATATTATAATATATATATATATATAATATATATATATATATATATTATATATATACATATTATATATAATATATAAGTAATATATATATATATATTTATATATATATATATATATATATATATAATATAGATATATATATAATATATATATTATATATTATATATATATATATATATAGTATTATATATATAATATATATATACAGTATATATATATATATATATATCTATGAGTATATGGATATAATCAGCGTAAAACAAAACTTGAGTATCCTTAAAAAATGCAAATATAAATAATTTATTATTTAGATTTTTATTAGTGGACTAATTTATATTTTTTTCATCAAATAATAATATATAACTAACGATATATATAGTATGTAACAAGAAAACTTAAAAACATTTCTATGAGGAAATCAGTACGTAAATAGAAAATATTTAGTATTATCAAACATATAAATAATATAATAATTCAATATTTAAATAATATAGAATATAAATTTACATCTTTGATAATATTTTTATTATTATATTAATATTTTATTTTTTTCCGTATTACGAAAACTATACGATATATACTATACAATATATATATAATATATAGAAACTTTTAAATATATAATAATAAACTAATTTATATACTTTATATAGTAATATTATATATATATACACAGATATAAAACTATAAACGTATATATTATAAGTAATTAATATATAGTATATTTATCTTGAATAAATATATATATATTTGTAAAATAATATAAATTATTATATTTTTTTCTTGAGTTTTATATATTATTAGCGGTAGCTACTATATTTTAATATTTTTTTATTATATTATACTTCATTATAATAATATATAATATTATATATTAATATATATATAAGTTAACGTATATAT
>JABUQX010028928.1:0-62500 GCA_015478945.1 Trachelipus rathkii
CTTGTCAAATTCCTGTAACTAAAAATTCACCAATTTGGCTTATTCAAAAAATAATGATATACGATACCCAAACCATCCACATACCTTAATACTAAGTTATGGTCACACATGCAGTCTAACATTAATAACTACTGTAACTAAAAACACGCCAATTTGGCTTTGTCTAAATATACTAAATGATACTCAACCCATCCATATATCTACTGTCTCTATATTCCTAATGTCCTAATGTCCTAACAACCTCCTGTGGCAAACCATTCCAAAATTTAACAACCCTATTGCTGAAAGAATGCTTTCTTATATCAAGATGGCATGCTTTCTTCTTAATTTTTTTTTGTTATGCCCCCTGGTCTCCCGTCCATGCTCTACTATGAAGAATTTATTGGTTTCCGTATTACCAATAGATGTAAAAATTTTGTAGACTTGTATCATGTCCCCTATTCTTATGTAGTTTAAACTAACCTTACTAACATAACCTCATTTTTTTAATAAAACATATTCCATAAATCACAAAGAGAGAAATAAAACAAATCCAAGAAAATATAATCAACCGTTTTTTTCTTAAATTCTTTGGAATGACCGTGCTGTTTTCTAGATAATCTCTGAAGCTGTTTTTAATTTTTTGTTTAAATTCAACCTGAATCTTGCACAGAGCTTTTCGATTTCTTTTTCACCGTGTCCAACTGATTTGTTGGGAGGCCAGATTTTGCTTTCAAGCACTTGCAATTCTGAAAGAAGTGAAATATATTCTTTTTCGTGATTGTCTGTCCGTGTAGATGGTTCTTTGCTGCTTCTAGTGGTGAAAAGCCTTCTATTAAGGTTGTTAATGACACTTGATAGCAACTGCTGTTCATTAATAGCAGTTATTTTGCTACTACATGTTAAGGGGACACCACAAAAGTTACCCTCGATTGCAGCTCTTTTGGCATCAAGGCTTTTAGTTCCAGGTTTCTCTTTAAGGCACTCGAAAAAAGCAATTGACTTTCTTATGATTTTGTCTGCATAAACTAAAGTCGTTTGCCTGTTTTGAAGACATTATGAAACCATCGACAACTCTGCTGATATGTCATACATGATCGCCAAATCTGACAGAAATTGAGTTGATGTCAGGCGTTTGATCAATCTTCTGTACATCGCTCGTTCAGTTGTTGTTCTGTTCTTGTCTTCTTGGGCCTTTTTAAAATGAGAGTACAATGTTTGATAGCCATAGCAAACGGCCGTTACTGTTTTAAAGGAACTGAATGCCCATCTCGTACCCAAAATACGACCAATTTTGTTTAGCTGCAAATCAAGTTCACTAGCACACTCGGCTAGTTCTCTTTGGTTTTTAGGTGATTTGCTATAAAGAGTGTATAGCTTATCCATAAAAATTTGAAAGTGGTTAACAGCTCCCACATCATTGATTGAATCACTTACAGCTAACTCTATCCTATGGTTCATACAGTGCCAAGGAACAATGTTTGGAAATTGCTGTAATAGCTTTTCTACGACGCCAGATTTTTTCCCTAACATGACACTAGCGCCATCACAGGCAAATGTAACTAAATTCTCTTTTAGGTACTCATGATCAAACCCATGTTTTTTCAAACAACCTAAAAGGGCCTCAAAAATAGAATAAGCAGTTTGATTAGGCAATTCAATCAGGTCTAAGAATAAAACATTTGGTGGAAGATCTTTGCTGGTTTCCCATTTTAAATAAACGATCAAAGTAGATTTATCACTCAAGCTTGTAGATTCGTCAATCACAATTGAAATTTTACCTGAAATGCTTTTAATCTGTTGAATAATTCATATTTTCATCTCATCAGAAATGTGGTTAATGATTTCAGTTGCACTAAATCTAGAGTGTAATCCTACACCAGTGTCCACACCATTCAATTTCTGAAGTTCCAAAAGTTCGGAGTGGTCAGAAAAAGGCCTATCATTTTTCGCCAAGTAGTAAGCTTATCTAAATATTTTTATGGTAGATTCGAGGTTGGACATATTCCTTTTATCACAAACATTTTCAATAGTTTCTTTATCCTCCTTAGCAGATATGGTCTCAGCTGTCAAGTGGCCTGCTGATTGTTTGTGTAGGAAATTTTTTTTTCTTAAAGAAGCAATTTGGGCAGACTTATTAGACCCATTGAAAGTGATTGTAAATGCCCACCATTCTTTAGAAATTGAAGTACGTTCCTTTTTGAAAGCACCAAGATGAGAAACTTGGCTACATAATGTACAGCCTAATTTACCTTTTTTGCAATCTAACCACGTGAACGCTTCTTTTTTGCGTTCCCACATATCCTTAGACCATATAGAAGGCCATTTTGATACATTTTCAACGTCGTGTTACCGAAGATGAAGAACTTACAGAAGAAGAACTTACAGCTGTTGCCGGTAAACCACTTTTATCATCAGAATCCTCGGTTAAATATTCGCCTATATTTTTATTTTGTTGTTTAGTGAAGAACGACAGAAGTGATTTTTGATTTATCTTGGACGATTCCATAATGCATACTGATACAGAGTAATTTGCGTTCACCCTTCAGTTCGTCTGATTATTTATTATTAGCAACTCCTACAGACAACAACGTAAAGCGTAACGCGAACTAACGCAACGCACAGGAACAATGAAAAGATATTGAAGACAGACAGGTCACCACACGAACGCCGGATGCGCGACGGCCAGGCGACAGTGTTTCCACTTGAGGGATTTTTATCCCATTTTAGTGATATGTTGCATATTATTATTTAAGATCAACATCAATCGAGTTTACAAATGTTTGTAAAGTATTGTTTTATTATTTACATCAATCATTTTATACCAAATCAATATTCAGCAATAAATTAGCTATTTTTTTTACTGTGGAAAACCAGTGTGGGAACGCCATTCCCACTCGTTCCCGCTCCACTACCCCACTCGATTCCAGGATGAGATATAAATAAATAATAACATGAGTTCTTAGAGTTTGAAGATGTTGGAAGTTCCTAAAGAGAGAGATACCTTTCTACTGATAACACGAGAACAAGCACGCCTCCAAGCATGCAATCATGTACGTCACCATATCAGAGAGAAACATCTCTGTTATAGGTTCTACGCACTCCGAAGAGTCCTTTCCACCGATGAAGAAATGACTTCAAGGAGAATCTAAGAAGTGTGATCGTAAAGTAGACAAGTTACCAACACCGAAGTGCCAAAAATATTTCTTCGCGGTAGGCGGTGGTCTTTCATGCGGAAGCTTTGAGGAGACAGAACAAGGTGTAGAGATAAGATGATGATAAGTTAGGAGATAAATATAAAGAACAGATGAGTCTATTCGTAGATTAGCAATAATAGCAAAACCATAAATTGGAAAATTCGAAAGACTTAACTTTCTCCAATGAACAAGAGAAGAGAATTCGTCTTTGCTCACATATGCGCAAAATTCCCCTTTTTTGAATAAATATTGAGAATGTAATGGATGAGGTAACAGAGTAGGTAGGATTTGCTGTCGTAGTGTTCAAACACCTGAGTTTTGGTTAAGAAAGAAAGGCGGGGCTTAGAGAAAGGACGGCAACGATCATCAATGTGGATATTGAAATTGAATTCTTATATTATTCAGGAATTAAAGAGGAGAGAGAGAGAGAGAGAGAGAGAGAGAGAGAGAGAGAGAGAGAGAGAGAGAGAGAGAGAGAGAGAGAGAGAGAGAGAGAGGCTGTGCAACAGAATAAGTCAGCTGAGTCATACTATCAACAAAGGCGTCTAATTGGCAAGTAATATCATGGGAACAGTGGACAAGGGTCATTCTTTTAACTCTATTCATTCCTCCAATCATCTCCGAAGCAATTCGACTTGTCGTCATTTTTCGTTTTCCTAAGGAAATGCTTTGTGAATGTAAGTTTAAAAATGTAGAGTTTAGTATGTAAAGATGGGAGCGGAGGGGTGGAATGGAGGAGTTCCAATCAGACTTACCTGTGTTAGTGCTCCAAGTGTGCTGTCGAGAGTACTCTGGATATTATTTATGGTCAAGTGAAGCGTGAAAGGGACAATCTATTGATTTTTGCTGCAGAACTTAACACCTCATATTACCAATGGAGGGGTTTACATCGATCAGGATCTGTCATCGATCCCTCCTTTCTTACAAATGAAGAAGAGCAAAGCAGTATCATCTTTCTTCGTGTCCTAGATATTCATAGGAAAAAATTTCCTTCTTTAAGAAAAAATCTGCAATATGTTTATAATGGACTGCTTTATTATTATTATTATTATTATTATTATTATTATTATTATTATTATGGGTTGATTGTATTATATTGATTATTATTAGTGTATTAATTATGTATTATTTATTTATTATGTATTGTTATTATTATTATTATCTTATTGATTATTATTATTATTATTATTATTATTATTATTATTATTATTATTATTATTATTGACGTTTCTTTCACCTATGATGAGAGATTGTGTCACATACGAATAGAGCAATCTAACACAACCGTAGTTGGGAAGATAGCATTAAATATTATAGTATATAATATATAGTATTATATATATAATATATATAGTATATATATTTAATATAGTATTAGTAGTATATATAGTATATATTATTATATAATTTAATGATATATAGTATCATATATATAATTATAGTATTGAAGGGGTATTTTCCTGGGTCAGTGAATATACCATCTTCAAATAGAGGATTATAATTAGGATGTTGATAGAGACTGTGAAGCCGGTTGTCACGATAAATTGCGGTGTTTCCTCCGGAAGCTGCTTGAGGATGGTCCTCAGTGGTGCCTACCAGGCCCTCCTGCACGCAATGTCGCACAATATTATACTATATATCATATATTATGATATAGAGATATTATAACTATGATATATATATATATATATATATATTAAAATAATATATATATAGTTAGTAATAGTATAGTAACATATATTATATATATATATATATATATATATATATACTATATATTATATATTATATATATATAGTATATATACGTATAGTAATCGTTTAAAATAAATGTAGTAAGAAAAATGCAATATGTAGAGAGAATGAGAGAGAGAGTAGAGAGGAGAGAGAGAGAAGAGAGAGGAGAGAGAGAGAGAGAGAGATGAGAGAGAGAAGGAGAGAGAGAGAAAGGAGAGAAAGAGAGAGAGAGAGAGAGAGAGAGAGAGAGAGAGAGAGAGAGAAGACCAGAGAGTCTAATCGTCGGCCTAACGTCGTAATAGGTGAGTCATATTTTATCATATTTGCTCTAACAATTTCAAAACCGAGTTAATTTACTTCGTCGTCGTTTTCGCTCATACGGCGAGGCGAGTGAGTCATTTGTTGGCCTGAAAGCGCCTCTTTGGTCTTGACTTGACGAAAGTTCAACTATTTTGAAATACGATATTCAAACAAGCAATATAATGTTGCCTATTTCTTGTAACCCACTTAATACTACAAAACTTTAAAAGGGAAAATTATATGGCAAAATAACCGGGTAGGGTGAGCTTCGCAGAGCCTCCAATGACGGTACGCCAGTGATATATCTATATATATATATATATTATATATATATATAGTAATATATATATATATAGTATATATATATATAATATAGTATATATATATATATAATATATATATATATATATATAAATATATATATATATATATATATATATATATTGTGAAAGTTTAATGATTTGTTTTGTTTTTATAAAACGTTTTTCGGGGTGGGAATTTGCATTAATAATTTTATATCTCGGTATAAATATAGAAGTCTTGAAATTGCGCAACCCTTAAATATTCAAAGAATTGATCAATGTTTCACGTTAATCATTTATAATGATAAGAAAACTCCAATATGAATTGGGAGAACGACAGTCTTCGATAATATTATATATATATAGTATTATATATATACTAATATATTATTATAGTATATATATATTATAGTATATAATAATTGTACTATATACTATAGTATATATATAGTGATATATATAATTATATAATAATGATATATATAAGTATAAATATATTATATATATTATATAGTATATATTAGTATAATATATACTATATATATATATAATACTATATATATATAGATATATATAGTATAGTATATAAGTATATATATATATATATATATATATATATATATAGGCAAAGGTTAGAGACCTACCTAACTACCTAATTTCACCAGAGTTGGGGGAAATTCCTAACCCAGCTGCAATTTAAAGGCCGACATGCCCCGATACACGATGTTGGAAACTTTTCAAGTCAAAGGTAGTTGGGAAATGGATAAAGGAAGAGTGTTCCACACTTTAACAGGGGAATATATGTAAGATTGAACATACCGATTATATCTTGGGTCATATAGTTCGATTGAGAATGGATGAGACTGTGTAGAAAGACGTGTCCCAAGAACCCTTCTCAATGGAGGAGGTATGCGATCGAAGAGTTCAGAAGAGCGGTGTTCGTTGTAAGAGAGAGAGAGAGAGAGAGAGAGAGAGAGAGAGAGAGAGAGAGAGAGAGAGAGAGAGAGAGAGAGAGAGAGAGAGAGAGAGAGAGAGAGAGTTCAGAAGAGCAGTGTCCGTTGTAATAGCGATAGAATAAGGAGAGTGACTCAACAATTCGACGGGTAGAGAGAAACTGGAGAGAATTAGTGAGCTCAGAAGAGTTGATAAGAGGGGAAAGCCTTAGACTAGAATGGAAAGACTCCAGAAATATGAAACAGACTCCATACAGGAGCGAACGACACCCCTTTAATTAGCAAGCAACAGGGGTGGGGTGATGAAATTTTTGAAGGGGCCTCAGAACACCCAACCTCTTAGAAGCTCGTTTAGAAAGAGAAGTAATGTGATCCTTCCAATTATGATCAAGTGAAGAGAAATCTTAAGAACTTTTGTTCAAGTGAGTTAGAGAAATACTACAAAGAATAAAAGAGTTATGTGTTTTCGAAAAGATGTTATAGTTGAGTGCAATGTTATGTCAAGTAGAAAGATAAAGGAATTGGGTTTTTGAGGCATTGAGAACAACCGTGTTTGAAATTAAAGAAAGGTCAGAGGTTAATTGCTCCAAGGATGTCCTTCTAGCGTGAGTTAATTGATTTGACATTATTCCGGGAGGAAATTTAAATTGCACGAGTGTCTGAAGTTTGACGCTAATTCCAGAAAGCAGCATCTTTGCTGAGAATAGTTTGAGGACAAACAGAGTTAAACCAAGGTTTGTTTGTTTGTTTTAGCTGAAGGGGAAAGAATATGGAATGTAAGCTTCCATGTCAGAGAGAATATTACTTCGCTTATGTGTTCTGTACATTCTGAGGGAACCTTCCCGTCGAAGGGGTGGTTCTTTCACCGGGAAGTCAAACACCAATTTGCAGCACAGAAGGGTCAAAAACTTTTCCTCGTTGTAGGCGTGGGGTCTTCCTGCGGAAAACTTGAAGAGATAAAACATGATACAAAGATAAGAAGATGATCGGTGGAACCCAGAGGAGGAAAAAGTTTTACAGAATAAGGAAAAGGATTTGAAACTAGGAAAAGGTGTAGAATGTAGGACACATCTCCAAGACGATCAATGATACGAGTTGGGAGATGCATCAATTGCTCGAGGTCATTCTGGATAGAAAAGTGGTAAACAAATTCACCAGCTGTATCTTGAGAATTAGAGAAAAGTCATTGACGTTGGTGAGCGTTGAGATCACAAAGTATGATGATTTCAGAGAAAGATGAATAAGAGAGAATGTATTCTAATTTGGCTTTCAAATAGTCAAAGAATTTAAGATAGTCAGTTGAGCTAGAAAATAGATATACAGATGAATTTATAGTAGTAAATTGACAGGATATCTTGAGCCATAAGGTAGAAAATTATGAAGACTCCAAACCAGAGACAAGAGAACAAACATCATTACCACATAAGCGCAACAACTGAAGATAGAAACAGTAAGAATGAACAGAGTTAAGTTTGTTGTCAAAATGATGAAAAACTTGAGTTTTGGTTAAGAATAAGAGATGAGGTTTAGCGGAGGAGAGGTGGTGCTCAACAAAGTGAAACAAATTTAAAACCGCGAGAGTTGCAGAAATTTATGAGGAAAGAGGACCGTACATCGGAACATGTTGGCAATTGCGTGACGACACCAACCCCATCACCAGGGTCTGTCAACTCCCAAGTTTTGACAGCGAGAGGGACGGATGAGGGGCTGCTTTTGGAAGCCGCTCTTTTTGGCTTCTCCGAGGCTAATCGTGTCGATGCCATTTTTGGTTTTATTTTTTTAAAGAAAAGTATTGTCTGCAATAGTGTTTATGGTGTGTGACAATGGGGAACCTAACACCCCTTATATGTACAAACTCCAATGGTGGGTTATCTCATCGGTTCGGATGCGCTTCGGATATATATATATATATATATATTATATATATATATATATATATATATATATATATATATATATATATATATATATATATATATATATATATATATATTAGATATCTACATATTTATATCTGGGACATTTTTCAGCCCATCAAGTAGGTTAATAATATAGCAACTAATTAATATTGTCATAAAATATATAAAATTGTTTGTTGTTTTTTTTACAATAATAAATTTATACTTAACCCAATTTTCATTGATAGTAAACACTAAATTAAACGAAAATATAAAGAATTGAGTGATGAGATAACACTTTTATTAGTTCATATTTAATTTTCTGGAAGATATAGATATATTAGTACATATGTTTTAGCTTTCAATATTACTAGTTTTTTCCCTATAATAATATGTTGATTTAATATAAATTATATATAGCTACAGATCTTTTTCTTCTGCAATTTGATTCAATTTGTTTTAATAATAATTAGATTTAGATATATAATAAGATTGTATTATGTATTTAAATTTTAGTATTAATATATAATTATATTATTCTTAATATTGATTAATGTAAATAATTGCAATTTTTTTTTAGGTCGGTATCTTCTATTTTTAATGAAAGCATTTTAAAAATTAAAGTGATTTCTCATTTACTGAAAACAAAAACTTAACTTCGAGTTTTGCTTGTCAACTAAGGTAGTAAAAAGTAAATATATATATCATATGTTATTTATATAAATAATTAATAATTTTTTATTAACTTTAAATCCATTTAATGTGATTTTATTAAAATATTATAAAAACTCTACTTAAAATAATAGAAGTTTTAAATACCAACAAAGATGTCTTCAAAAGAGTACATGAACTATATAACCTAAATTATAAAGTCAATGATTGGACAATAATAAGAAAAAAGATATAATCTTAGATACATACTAGAAGATATTGGTATCCACTAATTTTTCTATCTTACTTCTAATATAATATTAATATCATTATATATAAGATAAGTAAAGGTTATGAGAACTTCGGTAGCTTATATGGATATAAATTAAATGATTAATATTTATATATATATATATTAAAATAAAGGTATTAGGGTTTTCCCTACATTTGTGTAAATTTATCAAATACAATAAGTTTGGCCTTAGATATGAAAATCTTCTCAAATATAGAGCAGTTGCAAAATTGATATCATTAAAAAAGTAATTTCCTTGGGTTCATAGCAAATTTATCAACTACTGTTTGAATAAAAATAATCTATTAACTGTCAACACAAATTTTTCATGAGTGTACATACTCACATCATTATAGACCAGCCCCTTTTACCTCAGTCTAACATGTACTTATATATTATATATATATTATCGTAGCCATAAGTCTATGAATTTCCGTCCGCAGAGTACTGAATAAGATGAACGCTCACACTACACTTATATGAGTTAAACTTATGAGATGGATGCATGACTGGGCGATTTAGTTATCATATAATAATAATAAGCCTTTTTAACCGTCAATCACTAGGTAAAAGAGAGGTTTCATGTCTCCTATTATAAGAACTTGGGAAGATAAACGGAGAATCTTTTTATGTTCATTTCACTATTAAGCTCAGTTCATGTCCTTTCATTATACCAAACATTTTATACCCTAAAATGTATTCTTCAAGCTCTTAATCTTTATCTTAAATGCTTATCTAAGTAGGTAAAAACTATAAAATGAAGCTGCTTTTATACCCTCACTATTTTAACTATCATTCAGATAATGTATATGTAGATGCATGTGAAATAGAGGATGTGGATATGTACTAATTAGCATATAGCAGTAGTGTATATTATCATGATAGAAAACCGTAATTTGCCAATAGAGAAGGAGAGTTATAGAATCAGCGCATATGAAACGGAGCTATCATTGAAAACATCACACATCTCTCCTAAATGTAACTTCAGACTGTTTGTAAGTATGTTTTGCTATCTGGTGGAGCTGGTCATCATAGTCACGGTCTCCCTCGCTTACTGTCCTGAGACAACAATCCACACTGAGATAAGGAGAACTCATTCACTCAGTCCGCAGTTTCGCTTCCGCAGTTTATAATGTATTAAGCTATTCTTCTCTCACACAAATTTTTGTAGATTATTGGGTCTGTTTTGTGACATCTTTTTTTTTAAAATCATTCGGTGATGTCGTCTAAGCATTTCTCACATCTAGTTACTCGAGAATAGGCTTCTCGGTAACTATATTACGCTAACAATATGTAGTCTGACCAATAATTGTGTAATGGCGGATGATGTTGTATGAGCTTACGATCATATACATGCACTATAGGATTCTTCTCGAGAATCGGAGAGCATTATGTTTAGCGTTACTGAGAGACCTAACATCGCAGCATATCTTTTGCTGATCACAAATTATAATACTACACAGCTACCAATAACTTTTAGAAACTATACTGAAAATGACGGCTTTTTATCTCATGTTCGAGAGTGGAGTCGGTAATCCATATGCAATGTGAGAGAGATATTATTCCTATAATGCTATTCAGTGGAGATAAACAATTAACATCAAGTGGACACTTAACTCTTAGAACACTTACATCATCTTGCTCAACAAATGAAACAGTATATAATCCTCCACAACCATACTTAAGAAAAATAAATAGATATTTATTTATAAGGTTGTTAAAGGTCTTCCCATCTTTATAATGCTCATGGAAAAAAATATCCAGCTCTCAAATACTCCAACTTTATAACAAGGGTCCCATATTCCCCTTATTGATATAGATGATTAATCATTGTTAATTTCATATTCATTAGAGGTGAGAATTTAGGTGTCACTCATAAATTATCTATTATTATTTAGAGGATCTATATAAGTATCAAGTATCAAAGGTTATAAAAGGGTTATATAAAACTGTTATACTGTACTGTTCTACAAGATATTCACTTGGTCCTTATATGTTTATCATGATAACAGCGAGGTTTGATATATTATTGACTCACTTTATATTTTCTATCGGTAATAAAGCGACAAGTGCTTGAGAGAACTGACTACTCGCGTGCCATTATATTTAATACCCCCTCGTTGCATAAAAGTAGTGTATCACAGGTTACTTAAATTAGTGTATGAATTTAATTGAGAGATGAAGGATTGGAACTCAGGTCAATGACTATGGGTCGTATTGGTGCGTAAATCTATACTGCATTATCTCTTTCTAGTCACCTACTATATCACTAAGTTTACAGTGAAACATGTTCTTTAACACAAGACGGTCTTGATAGTTTTGCAAGGTAGAAATTACTATTACATATCACCTTCCGCTACCAGTTCTAACTATGTCTGTTCATATAATCTTTTACTCAACTGTTCGATACTTTGACTTATGATGAAGTGGATTACAGAAGTGAGACGATGGTGATAAGCTTGGTAAAAAAAATTTACATCTCTCACAATGTCCCTCGACATTTCAAGGTGACTTTTGTGACAAATATTAATGTAAATAACTCCGCGGCTGTTAAAGTTACAGTGGGTCATGCAGAGAGCGCCCTCCAGCCAGCCTCTCTCTCGCTCGATAAATGACTCATATATAATATACATGGAATTAATGTAAGTAAGAATGGATAGAGTGCAACCAATATATAAATAGTTATTTTGAAACAATTTTAAGTTCTCGAATTATATGTTACTTTATATATATAAATATATTAGATAATATAAAACTTAGAAAAATTCTTAATATAAATTATATTTAGTGAATCATTAAATATTATAAATAATTAAATTAACCATAATCATATATTTCATTATGAAGTAAATTATATTTTTGAGGAGCTTTTCAATCATGGTATATAGATACAGTATATACAATAATAAAACGAATGAAATTTCTAAGCCAATAACATATTTAATTTACAGAATATGAGTAGGAGCTACTCAAATAGTTTGTTGTTTGGGCTAAAATACATTATATTAATATTAGATAATTTCTGTAATGGATATTTCTTGAGTCATATTTTACGTAGCTAAATTACGAGAGGAGGTTGTATTAGTAGACTTAATTAATATAATGAGCAGATGATAATAACAAATTAAAGCAAGACAGACTCCATCAAATTTGATATAGAGCAAATCTATCTATAGTTAACTGCACAGGAGAGCAAAAAGCGGTTTGCGACATTTTTGTGTGGACTCAACTCTTCCAGGCAGAGATCTCAACTCAAGTTATTTCTGTGCACATGGTATCACAACGATTGGCGCGATATATATTGTGATAGGTTAATCGACTTCAGATGTTTTTAAAAGGTAGGTGTAGATAGTGTATACGCTCAAAATTCAGGTTAGCTCAAATAGAGCAGCAATACGTATGGCTGCTCAATTAGTTTTTATATAGTAGTATTCTGTGTGCGATAAACGCACCATATTGGCGAGAATTGTAGAAGGCTACGTGGGTGCACTCACCACTTCTGATTATGAAAGAAGAGGTAAAATATTCGGCTGTAGAAATTAGCACAGTTGTACTGCTTGCACGAATAGAGACTCTCTGAAGATTTTATTCTATCTATGTATACTTACTCATCTCTATATGATGTATATTGAGAGGGTCATCGTAGTTCAATGATAAAAGAAGCTTGTTCTCTTGAGTTATCTTAGGACACAGGACGTGTGAATTCCAAGTGTTATGATTATTATTTTGATCTCATGCTGTAGCTTCTAGCTAGTACAAGTAATATTCTGTCTTGCTTCCTTGGCTATTATCACTAACATAAGTCTGTGATAACTTTCTTCTTATCAATCTGCGTTCTGTTCAGCTTAGGCTGTTACTATAAAGAATACTTGTATTTGTTGAGTAGAGAGAGTTTATCACGCCATCTTATAGTAATTATACGTCGCACTTCAGCACTTCATCCGTATCTCCAGAAAAATCCGATTTATAGAAGGATGTATGAGTACACTTTCAACCACAGGCTAAAAAAGATGAATCGAGTCGGGTATACAAAGCTACTCAATTCTCATTTCTTAGTTCATCTGGTATGTTGATTGATGTTCATTGTTTTATTTTTCATTTTCTATATATGTATGTAGCTATAGCAGATATAAATTTGTTGCAGCACACATGAGTGTGATAGCTTAGTAATCTAATGCAAATATTTAATTTAAGAAAATACTACTACTTATTAAATGAAGTCGTATACAGTTACAGGGGGAAATTGTGGATTATGCTACAAATTCTCATCTACTCCCCCCTACTCGACACATAATAATAATAATAATAATAATTAATAAATATAATAATAATTAAATAAATAAAATTATATATAAATTAAATTATAATTAAATAATAAATAATATATTAATATAATAATAATAATATAATAATTAATATAATAATAAATTAAATGACTTTCATTAATAGGCCGGTTTCATTTCTTTGATTTGCTACTTTCGTTTTCGAGTTTTGTAAAAATAATTCGAATTGACACCAAATAAAAAAAAAAAATAAATATATAAATATATATAGATTGAGATATATAAAAAAAAAAAAAAACTATAATTAAGATAGTTGTGTTTGTAAACATCATTACGTCAATGTATGTATTAATTATATTATTAGTTATATATATATTATTATTATATTATTATTATTAATATTTATTTAATATATTAATATTATTATTATTATTATTATATTTTAATTATTATATTATTCATTATTATCATATAATTATTATTATTTATATTTCCCCCCAACCCCTCCTACTCTATATATAACTATCACTAAACATAATACACATATATATATCCACACTCACACCACCATTTATTTTTTATTTATTTAATTTTTCAAAATGATATTATATTTCCTACCATACTCACATAATCAGGCAGAATCCTTTTATTCAAGTCTATACATTGTGATTAATTATATATGATAGTTAGTAGAAGTAGTATAGTAGTAGTAGTAGTAGTATTGTAGAAGTAAGTAAGAGTAAGTTTGCTAGATAGTAGTAGATGACTCAAGGTAGAGTAAACAGATAGCTCAGATATTGTCTGAGTAGATTAATGATATATGATGTTTCTAATCTACTCACGCAAAGACAATAGTGAAATTAGACAATGATGTGCAACTAAGAGATAAGTATCTGCGATTATGAGAATGTATTTTTAAACAGCATAAAGCTGATATTGCAAGAAAAAAATGAGTGCCATGAGAGATTTACTATAGCTCAATTAAAAACCACTTTATCCAATCAGAATGTGATAAGTAGAAGTGAGATCAAGAAGCGGACGTATCTTCATGTTGCGAGATGCGAATGCATCTCATATTTAGGAGATCGAGAAGAAGACTATCTTATACTGTACCAATAGAAAGGGCTACAGAGAGACCTATGTATTTTGGTTAATTAAGGAATGAAAAGGACAGATTGTAATTAGTATAAAGATAATATTCTTAATTGATATGAGGAACGATTGACTTACAAAAAAAATGCCTAATATAATAGATCTCATATCAATGGTTTCCTTCTTAATAGTTGTAGTAAAGCTAATGCATGAAAACTACTTAGCTTACATAAGTAGCTTAAGATGTGTGAACTTAAGTTGTTGGTCCAATAGTGCAGTACTCGATGGTCACATTAATACTCACAATGAAGTGCACACACTTGCTCACTCTGGATTCATTTAATAACTACAGTATTAGTATAATAAAATTCAATCTTACTGAAAGTTTAAATTTATGTTAATAGTTTACTGGTAATTATATTTCGCTATTACTTCGATATAATATATGGCAGGCTTATGGAACAGATTCTCAAAATACCTTCCAGAACTCTGAACTATACGTACGTATTGAACCTACTTTGGATAATTAAAACTTATTTGGCTTTGACTACAAATCCTTGTTTTGTAGATATAAATGATGCAGAATACTAAGTTTTGATGTGATCGTATGGTGTTGTATGTATGATTGTTGTATCAATGATTAACCATGAACAGTTTGCCATTTACAAAAAGGGAAGTTTCATTTTTGACTGATGAGCAGATAATTTAAATAGAAAAATGAAATACCAGTATGAACAGAAATTTTGTAATTTTCGTGATTTCATCCGATTTGGACCAAACACAAAGCAAGATGCAGCTTCTGAAAAACTCTAAAAAGTTCATTTTGAGCGGTATTATTTTTTCTGGGTTTCTTTTTGTATGTGCTATTTGAGTTATGATGCTATTTGTATTTGAAGAAAACATAATAACTGTTCAACATATTATATATAAGTACTCGACTCGAATAAAACCCAAACAAAAATTCTTTATTGAAATGCCTCAAAGCTTGAAATATACAAATACACATTTATGGGAAATATTTGGAATCTCGTAAATGAAAAACATATAATAATAATAATAATATGATATATAATATATAATAATATAATAATAATAAATATAATAATATATAATAATAATAATAATAATAAAATATAATTAAATAAATAATAATATATCATATATAAATTAAATAATAATAATAATAATTAAATGAATAATTCTAATAATTAATTAGATATGATGAATTATGATGATGTATGATAGAGATGATTGTAATGATGAATGGATTAGTAATGATTTAGATGATGATGAATGATAATTGAAATAAAATTAATTATATAATAATAATTAATAAATAATTATAATAAATAATATAAAATATATAATAATATATAATAAAATATAAATATAATTAATAAATAATTAATAAAATAATAATAAAATAATAATAACCTTTTTAATTATAAACGAGTAAACTCGGACGAAGGTAAATTACAAGAATCGAAGCCAAATTGTTTTTAAGAAGAGATGAGAAAATTTAGAAGATAGAAAATACGCATTTAAGTTGGATATATAGGATGAGATTTCAATTTATTATTATCAGTAATTATAATTAAAATATATACTATATTACGTATTTTATTTATATTTACTATTAATTAAATATGAAAATTTATTTTTTATCGGTTTATGCAATGTGTAAACATTATTACTATTATAATTTATGAGAGGTTTTTTATTTTAAAGATAATTCTATAGTTTTTATTAACAGATGAATAAATAGATCATTATTATTATCTACCAACTTATATCCGCATCCGCTAAATCCTGAGCGATAATAGTGATTTAATTTAATATTATATATTATATATTAATATATATATATCTATATATTAATATATATATATTTATATATATAATATAATATAATATATATAGTATATATATATATTACTATTATATATATAAATATATATTATAATAATAATCATATATATATATTAATATAATAAATATAATATATTATTAAATATATAATATATATTCAAATATATTTTGTAAAGTACCTGTGTTAAAACATCTCTATAAAAACTTTAACTAGAGTACCGAGCTTATCTTCCCATGTCAAACGATATACACATTTGTATTTAAATAAAATAAATAGTTAACCCTCTATGATACGAGAAAAATTAGCAGTATACAGGTTAACTATCCAAATTACATAGAGAGAGAAATAATGATATTGTTGAGTAGAACAACTTATTATAAGATCGATTATTATTTATTTGGAAAGATATAGAATGAACATTTGATTTTATATACTTTTCACAATAATCTAGTTTTATTCCCTAAAATAATATAATATGTTATTGTTATAATTAAATGCTTTTCTTTATTTTTTACGATGTAAATAATATAATATAAATAGACCTTTATATAATGATATTATTATTCCTTATAAAAATTATTGTTATATGTATATAATTTTTATATTCTCTTGGATATATGTATATATATATGTAAAATGCAATTTTTTGGCGGTTCTTTTTCTTTGGCGGTATTATTAATTTTAATGTTATAATGTTTTGTTTATAAAAATGAAAAACTTATAACTATCGAGAGCATGGAATGGTCATTGAACACCGAGAGAGATGAAAATAAGTCAATAAACTAGATCGGCGTAGAATTAAAAGTAATATTTTCTTATAATCGATTTTTTCCAGATATATAAGTTGAGGTATATATAGATAAAATATAAAGAAACAAACCAAACTCACAGAGTTATGATACAGACTAAAAGGTCAGCGATGCTTAGGAGAGAGGTGATATACGACTTGATAACTTCAACACACATGAAGAGATGGAGAGGACACAAGAAAGAGAGAGGAGAGGGATGTATCTGGTGAGCACGAACACGCAATGTGAGACAGTATGTCATTACGACGGGTAAGCATATCAGAGATATACCTCAATAATGAGTAAGAGATGGAGTGGTAACCGGGAGGAACCGTAGAACTAAGAGGAGGACTTTAGTGAGAAGAGATGGGAAAGCTCTGTGGATAGGATACCTCACATTGAATAAAGACAATTGGATAGCCGTCAATGCAGTGAGATACTGAATGAGTGTAAGATGGAGTTATATAGGAAGATAATGAGAGAAAGATTCAGAAGAGTGCTTAGGCCCGCTTAACAGGTCTAATGATCCTTTATCACCTGGGATAGCTACGGTATTGTTAAAAGTAGGTAATATAATTAATATTATAATATACTATATATATATTAATTAATATATATATATATTATAATATAATAATATTATTAATATATATATATTAATATATATATTATTATATAATATATATATATATTAATAATATATATAATATATTATATATCTATAATAATATAATATATATAATATATATATATATATAATATAATATATATAGGCATATTATAATATATAGTGGCATAAAAGTTGAGAGTATAACCCCTGGAGAGCTACTAGGATTTGAAACGAGCAAACAGCACAATTTCGAGGCCAGAATATTTGAAGAATAAATCATATATTGAGGTAATTGCCATTCCGTCATATGGTGCCATGTATGTTCAAACGCCATATTTGTTTGTTATGCAAATCTCTGGATGATACGTAATAAATACAAGTATGAATAATATAAATATATGAAGATATGGATCGGTGGGTTTTTCTCACTTAGGACCTATACGCACGAAAATTGAGACTTGGAAGCGATGTGACACAGTGTGGAGAAATAGACACAGAACTAAGTGCTGAGAGAAATGCGATGATCTTCAAGTTCTATATGCTTGACGAGATGAATTGCTCACTCTGTGCATGACGCACGACAGCGGTCGCCTTAGACAACCAACAATGATTAGATAGCTCGGGTTTAGATAATAGATATACGCAAAGTATTGGAGGAGTGGAGTGAGGAATGCTGAGTAGTGTGAGAGCGTCGGAGGGGACTGTGTGTGTGTGAAAATAATTATTGGGACGCACGATCACTATAATATTACGTTGGTATGAGAAGTACATTTGGTGAGAGAGAAGAGAGGTGAAGAGTTGAAGAACAAACTGAGGCAGGAGGTAACAAAGATATATGTAATGCGGGCTTCACTAGTGAGTAAGTAGCTGTCATAGAGAAGGTGAGTACTAAATGACCTTCCTGATTTACCAGAAAGACACTATGAGAGCGCCATTGATTGTTGTATTGATGGAGACATTGAAATATGCTTCTTGTTCAATATAATATTTCAGAGAGGAGCGTGTATCTATCCGAAGCTTCTAGATGTACAGTCTATAGCCAAATGGATTGACAGCAAGGAGCGCTAAATGGAGTACTATTATCCACATGAGTAGAGGAAAACATATCAGATCATTTCTCAGGAGTATGACAAGTGATAGTAGAGAATATATTATATTAAGGAGAAGAAGAAAAACACAAAAAAAAAAGAAATAAAAGAGGTTGGAGGAAACAAAACGCTGCCAATATAAAGAATAAGATAAATATGACAAAGAGCCAGATATAGAAGTTCTGTTGGGTATCACTCTATAGAGGTAGGGGATCAAGAGGGATTGATGCCACGCTATCCACAAGTTAGGAATAATGAGTGGAGACCGACAGGATATAGAAGCCATAGTGAAGTCACGACGCGCCATGACTGACGAGTATCTGGCCCAGCGAGACTTCATTGAGACAAATAGTTGCTTATATACTTCAATCACCTTCGTCTGAGAGATGTAGTTGAGAGTAGAAATAATTCATAGAGGATATTTAGTGTCACCTCCACTCTTGTGATGGATAAGAGTACGAATACAGGAAACGCGTTGATGAAGGTATAATATTGTTGACTCAACTTTTTAAAGGCAATGTTTGAGCATATGGTGTATTTAGTATCTTAACCAAAATCAGGCTTATTATATAGATTCATTTTAAAGCCCTTGTTCTTTATGTTGGGTATTTTTTTGATATTTTGACTCTTTTTTTTCTATCGGTAATAAAGCGACAAGTATGCTTGAAGTAGAACCTGACTACTCGCGTTATATAAGCCATTATATAATTTAATTACACCTCACCCTATCTAGTTGCATAAATAAGGTTAGCAGTAGTCTTAATGTGAATTTTGATAATGAAGATTATTGGCAACTTCAGACTTAGTTTATCGTATATGTATGGTTATACTTATATTTATAATATATCCTTTTATATATTTGCTATATAGCGCTTGCAGTCAAGTGTGGAATTTACTCTTTCACACTGCTGTGTTTCGGTAGATATATACAATAATTTTAATCTCCCTATCAGTCCTAAAGTACTTTATTAGAGAACCAGTACTTACCCTGCGAAACTTGATTAGGTATGAGCGATAGGTGATATAATGATAAAAAAAAATTTACATCTTACTCACTATGGTATCTCCTTACGACATTTCATAAGGTGATCATTTTGATGACATATATTTAATTGAGTAAATACTCTAAATTAAAACTACTAGTATATTATTCACTAAAAATCAACAGGATAATATGTATATATATATATATGTTATCGATATATATAAAATAGGATATATTATGTACAATAATATATATATACTCAAATATTAATAGTATATATATAGTTTTTAAGTTCGCTATAAAAGATGAATTGTACAAGTATCTTTGAAAAAAAACCGTATCAGAATATTTTTATGCATATATATATTATTTTCACTATTATTGAGTGGATAACATTATCATAAATAAACAATAAACCATCTTGTATATTAAAATATTTACATATTAATGTAAGAATATAATTATTGGAGCTTTACAAACTGGTAGATATATATAAGTATTACAATAAAGAGAAAATTTTCAGTCACAACTAAATATTTATTCTATATGAATATAAAAGGAGGAGCTTACACAATAGTTATTGTATGATGATTGAAATATACATAATTAATGTAGATATAGGTATCTAAAGAATTGAATATATATTTAAAAAAAAAGATATATATGTATATATAGTATGTATATAATATATAATATGAGTCATAAGTATAGTTAATATTCACAATATATAGCTATATTCATCACTATATTATCAATATGTCCATGATAAAATAACTATGAGTAAAGCTAATCAATATAACATATATACTAATGGGTAACATTGAGTAGCAAGTATCTTCAGTGCGATGAGTTAATATATTAATACAATTTTTTATTGGAGATTAAATAACACTGGATAAAGTAAGTCAGGTTAGATACTATATATATAGTTGACATCTATGATGATATATAGATAGAATATATTAAAAATTAAGGAAGCAGGTAAGACTAATATTAGAAGGCTGATTACAGTGAACTTTGAGAAGCGATCGAGTATAGCACATTTAGGCGAATTGAAGAAAGTATATACACAGTGAATAGGAGATGGAGCCAATGTTACTAGACAGAGTTTCCACTCCTATTTCCATTTATTATAATGTTTATATTTGCTAACCCAATTATTTAAGATTATTATTTTGCGTCACTCGCATTTTATAACTAACAAATATCGAGAGAGAGTAAAACTACTAATACTAACAATCACCTAAAAGAAATTGGATGAGAGGAATAAATGGAATATAGGAATTGAAAAGACGAGAACTACTTAATAAATCTTGAACGCCCTTGTGACACGAGGTCGCTCAAAGAACATCGTAACAGTATACGACCACACGGAAATATGAAACAAGGCAAGAAAGGAAGAAATTCAAGAAAGAAATAATTTGGTTGTCAAGAGTACAGATGTCCTATAATGATAATAAAAAAACGAAACCGCACCACATTAATTGAAAATAAAATTGGGTAAAGAAGGATAAACACATTTAAAACACGTAAGAATTGAGCTGTGGTAGGAGAGATTTTATGCTTTTGAGTTATTTGTTTGTTTGCTTCTCAACCTCGACACGCAAGTAGCCGTCCGATGAGAAATTTTCTAACTTATCGATTTCAACCTCTCTTTTCAGTAACCTTGAATTTCCTCCATCCAGTAGCAACACCCCTCCATGGTTTCCTTGCTTTAAATCTCATTTTTCTTAAGTGCTGACGGTGGATTTTCACACATTCTATTTTCTCTCCTATGCTCATAAGAATTGATCTGACAAGGGAGGATATATACGAGCGTATATTCGTTATAGGAATCTTATTCCCATTATCTCTTATCTAATATAAAATTTTATTCAAACAATATTTACTCAACAGAAAAGTTCAAATAGTCAAGATTCTTTTGCGTATTAATTACTCTTCTCTTCTTCGTTTTTCTTAGTATTATCCATGCTGTGGAGAAAAACTTTAGTCGTCCTTTTCTTGTTATTCTCAGGATTCTTTAATTAATTCACTCTAATTTTTATATTATAATAAATTACTGTGGTAAAATTACTTTCTGTATTGTATTTTTCACACTACTACTACTTAACTCTACTACTTATAAACTCTATCTTAACTATAACTACTACTAACTACTTTAATACTACTTAATTAACTTAATACTACATATAACTTAACTATATTATATCTAATATATAATTTATATAAATAATCAATTAATAATTAAATTAATTAAAATTAAACATAATAATAATATAAATAATGAATATAAATATAATATATAAATATAATAATAATATATATATAATATTAAATTATATAATTATATAATAAATAATTAAATAAATAAATAATATATAAAAATTTATATAATAATACATATAATATAATTCAATAAATAATATTTTTTGTGAGAATTACAGTAGCTGACATACTTCTGTGGGACTGAATGAATGTCTTAATATTGATCGAGAGTTTAAATGGAATCGAGAGGCTGAAATTGATAAGAAAAGACAAGGTGAATAATAATATAATTTCTACTTTATATAAAAAAATTTATTTACCTATTGCACTATCCCAAATAACACACACTCCACACAACGGCACGCACACACAACACACACCACACAACACACACATCACAACACACCCATATATATATATATATATATAATAGTATATATATTAAATATATATATTAAAAGATAATAGATGAGGACTTTCAAAAGATGACAGTAAACAATCATGCTGGATAGATTAAATAATAGATTTCAAACTCTGCAAAAAAATGACGCATGTGCAAGGACTTAAATTGTAACATTTAGTAAAAGTTTTCCACATCTTTTAGAAGTCGCCAGGAAAATATCTGGCATGCCCTTTCAAAACAAGTGTACTGAAGTTATGGCGTCTTTCAGTTGATGCTCAGATCTCATTTAGGAATCAGAAAAGAGATAACTCAACTCTTGAGTCCTTATACTGAAAGGGCTTACAGAAGCTTTTGTTTTTGAGCATAATTTGAGAAGAATTAATTAATTTCAGCATTATATATATATATATAATAACTACTTTATTTCTACTCACAAATGGATGTAGATACTCTAGATGGAATGTATGTATGTGTAATTCGCTTGAGCAGTGTCGCCTCTAGAACAAGTAGAATTGTGAGTCCAAAGTTGGCACAATAGGCAACTCACTCTATATACAATACTATATGTGTTGAGATAAACTATATAACTGTTATTATCTTATATGGTATAATATATAATATATATATATATATATTAATTATAATTTAATATATATAAATATATTATATATATATATTAAATATATAATATATATATATAATATATATATATATTACTATATATATATAATATATATATATATATATAATACTATATATATACTTTAATACTTAATATATAATACTATACTTATATACTATATATAAATAAACAAAATAATAGATATTCGTAATTATGACATTAACATCTATACAGGTATATCAAAACCTTGTACACATTTTAATAAATATTTATATTGTATATGTGGGGTAGCGGAACATTGGATTAATATATTATATTAATTCTTATTATAATATATATAAGATTTATAGTAATTTTATATATAGTATAATATAAAAATATCATATATTAATATATATATATGTATTAATAATATTAATAAATAATTAATATAATATTAATATAATTATATATTATATATATTAATATATCTATTAATAATATAAATAAAATATTAATATAATATATATATTATATATATATATATATTAATATATATATAATATATAAATATATATAATATTAATATATATATATATATAATATAATAAATATATTTATATTAAAATAATATAAATATATATTATATATATATATATCATATTAATATATAATATATATATATATTGTTAATTATATATATATAATATAATATATATATAATATAATATATATTATAAAATATATAATATATATATATATATATATATAATAATATATATATAATATATAATATATATTAATATTATATAATAATATATATAATTATATATATATAATTTAATATACAAGTTTATATTTGAATAAACATTTTTTCTTCTAACTCTCAACTACTCATTACCTATTCACTATTATATGGACAGACAAAATAATATATATATACCGCAAATATCCGCGGAAATATTATATCATTATATATTATATAATATATATATATATATATATAATAATCTATAATATATATATCTATATTATATAATATATCTATAATATATATATTAATATATATATTATACTTATATATATATATATATATATTAATATATAATATATTATTATATATATATATATCTATAATATAAATATATAATATATTATATATATATATATATATATATTTGAAGTACCTAGTGTGAGCTATAAACTTACTCTAAAGCACTAATAACGTACTCTCGTATCGCTAATCCAAGAACAAGACTATAAGCTCCGAGCACCTACCGCCGCTGAGCAGAAAGAAGTCAACGACATACTCTCGTTTAGCTGTGCCTTGACAGAGTATATATCATATAAATTAACCAGGCATCTATATTCTGCCTAACAGTTACTACATATACCACAGTTACAGTAAAGTAACAACTTGAGACATAAAATATATGAAGAATAAGTGACTAAAAATGTTTTTTTTTTATATTATATTATCACTAAAATACCTTATAATTCTTATCTTATAGTAAGTATACGTCGATATTATTTAGTACAATAGTTCTATATATACTACTATAACTTATACATTAATGAGTTACAATAATGGTATTAAATAGTTATCAATTAATTGAGTAGCAGAGCTATCAGTGGTAAAGTTACTGAACAATCACAGAAGAGTAGAGATAGTAGAATACAGTCGGCGGAGATGTACGTTTTAGATAGAGCTGAATAATTGAGGATAAAGTGATTAAAGTTTCACTCAATTTCCGAATCCGATAATTCACGAAATGAGATAGAACAATGGTTGGTAGTGAAAGCTTCTATTAATTTGAGAATAATAATTTCAAGTCCCACTGTCAATGTAGTGGAGTTGGATGAGCACCTTAGAGAGAGTATATGCAAGAGGAAGAAAGACCAAGAATAATGACTGTAGTAGAGTAAGGAATACCGAGTATAAAAGGAATACGAGAACCAAGAGGAGACTTAGGAAGAGATGGTGAATATAGCTATCAGGTGAGAGAGTACTCATTATGAAAAGACATGATTGGCCGTCAATTGAGCCAGGATGCATGAGAAGAAAATTGAGAAAAGCTGATTTATGAGTGCACCAAATGGTATAGGAGCTAATTCAGAATAGTTGTCTAGAGACAAAATAAACGGAGACTGAGGAGTGTTAATGTAATCAAAATTAATCTTGGCTGATGACGAGAGGTTCGTGATCAAAAGAACAGTAGTGAAATTTCTATATTTCATAATAATATGGTTTTCTGTTAACTTATGAGAAAGTGCTAAAAAGCTCATGAGACTAGTTAAATGTATCTCCCCAATGCAAATAATAAATAAAATATGAACTTATGTGAGAGCCTTGCTCGCATGTAAGATATATAACAACTTAGACAAGAAAAGGTTAAATCAACGCACTATATATAAGTGAGCATCGTATGGTGTGGTTGTTGATTAAAAATAAAGTTTATATAGTTTAGTATATATATAATTATGGGTGAAGAAATCAATATACTATGAATAAAATGAGGAAATTCCTATTATTATATTTTTTATATTTTTTTTGCTATTTTTAGCGTATATTTTTGTGAGTGATTATATGCTTAATTGTGGTCATATACAGTTTAGTACAGAGAGACCCTCACTATCAAGATTATTTATTCATTTTAGATTTAATCAATATTAAAACTGTGTTATGATGTGTTAAAACTAGGGATACTCTCAATTCAATAGTAGAATATTAAGGAATATTTTTGTTGATGGTGAATATGTAGCGTCGCAGTCACTCATAAATGAAACATGTATGTGCATTTACACGCTAGAGTATCTTAGTTTGATTAGATCACAATCTGATGTAGTAATAAAGCGTAAGGTGTAAAATTATATAAAGTATATTACTAGAAGATATATATAAGGATACGGTGTTTATTCTAGGCCTAAATATAGACCGAAATTAGACTTGGACCTGAGCTGGATGAGAAAGAAAAGATATGAGTACTGAGTAGAGAGGTGGTGACATCACGTTTTGCACGAATAAGTATTTAGATGAGAGGTACCTACTGAGGTCTCATGATTTTGAGTAAATACATCATATTAGTGAGGTTAATATAGAGAATGAATAGGAGGAGGGAGAAAGCATGAAGAGATTAGTGAAGTAGTGGAGTAAGGTAGAACTGAAATAAAGATGTATGATGGATAGAAATTATTAATATACTTTGGTGTGGGTCACCTTTTGAGAGAAGAGGTACGAGGATGTGTGAGAGGTATAGCTTGGATGACAGAGGTAAACAGAAGTATGGTTATGAGGACTACACTACACTATTATCGGAGACGAACTGAAGTACGGGTCTATTGATGAAGCTACCACGTATTGATAGAAGTCTTAGAGTATAAGAGATATACGAGAATATGATGTAAGTTAGGAATATATTATGAGCAGAGAGAGAGATATATTGATTTATCGCAAGGAGCAGTAGTTAATTAATAACTCACCTGATTACTCTATCTCTAAATTATGAATTGAGGACTTCTATAAAAGTATATTGTGATAGATCACTGCATTGCTCACCACTTATATTCTTATACCTCTTAGGACCAATGTAATCTCTCGTTAATATAGAGCTTGAGTTACAGAGTTAGAGAAATGGACGAGTAGAGGACTCTAAACTAAGCAGTACTAAAGACTAACATCCCAAAACAAATAGATACAACTGACAAGGACATATATACGCAACGAGAGAAAGCGTCACGGTCTATGAGTTGCAAGGTAAGTGTCACTTATATTAACTACCAATAAGCTAAGAGGTATTGCCACAAGAGTGCTCTAGCACTAGAGACATGCGTGGGAGCTTGTATCACTCACATATAGTAGGTGATCAAGCAGAGGAGAGAGTAGCTCAAAAGAGTGTAATATTGGGACGTGGAGAACACTGAGTATAACAAACCTAAGGAAGAGATGGGAGAGCTCTGTGGAGGACTCATTGTTGAGAACAGGTCATGTATTATCATCACAATCACTATTAATAACTTGAAGAATGCATGATTAATATTATTATGAAGGAGTCTGAGAGGAGAGTTAGTGAGAGGAGAGTTTTGAGAGAGAACGGTTGCATCACAGCTGCTAGAGACATTTGAAGGTCATCCTGGCTTCCTCTCCCACGGACGAACCAATAGGCATGTCTCTTAATTATACATTATAAACTATATAATTAATATAATATATATATATATATATATAATATATATATATATACTATATATATATTATATATATATATATATTATATTAATAATATATATATATATATTACATATTAATATATATATATAAATAATATTATATATTATATATATATAATTATATAATAATATATTAATATATATTATAATATAATTATATAATAATTTATATATAATACATATATATTAATGTTTATATATATATTATATATATATAAGTATATATAATTATATAATACATATATATATATATATATATTATAAATATATATAATTAATAATATATATATAATATATATTATATTAATATATATATATATATATATATATATATATATATATATATATATATATATATATATTATTATATAATATAATATATCAGTATATGAGTAGTACCTTGAAAGATTATAATTAGGTATAGTAGACATACTCTATGATATTAATAATAATATATATTATATATATTTAATATATATTATATATATATAATATATATATATATATATATATATCATATATATAATATATATAATTATTAATTAATAATATATATATAAAATTAATATTTAATATATATATATATATATATTTATTTATTAATATATTATATATATATATATTATTATTATTCATATATATTAATATTATATATATATATATTATTAAATATATTATAATAAAATAATTAATGTTTATACTATTTAATTATTATTATATTTTCGTCTTATATTATTTTAATCTATTATTATCTATTTTAGTTTTATATTAATTTATTTCATATTATCTATTCAATTTTCATCATATTTAATATTAATTTATATTATTATTAATTTATAATTATTATATAATATTATTATATTAATTAATTTATATATATATATTATTAAATATAAATATATTAATTATTATTTATTTAAATATTTATTATTATTATTATATCATTATATATTATTTGATTATTATTCAGTTATTCTTTTTATTTAGTGTTCAGTTTTCATTAATTTTATTTTGTCTTATTTTATATATTATATAATATAACTTAAAATAAATTAAAAATAATAATATTATATTATAATTAAATAATATATAATATATATAATAAATATAATAATTAACATTAATATAAAATAATAATAAAACAAAAGGAAATTATATCTAGAATCAATTGTAGACTTTATTATCATTCTTGAGTCTATAGGTAATCTTACAAGCGGGTCATCTGCCCGTTTCGATAACACATGGGCTATGCAATCCTCCATCTAAATCCATTTTTAAAGGCTATTTATTATTTTTTAAGGGAAAAATTTGTCCCAATGTCGAAATAACAAATATAACAAGTTATTAATTAATGACTGTAGAATATATATGGACATATGTTACACCAAGCATCAAATATGAATTAATATTAATTCTCATACATTCAGGAGAACTTTTTTTCGATAAAAAATTAAAGAATTTAATACTAATACTTTTTTCGAAGAGAGCACACTGGAGAGTTAATAAGCTAAACAAATATACCGAATTATTAAGATTCATTATTTTTGCCAGTTAATCTAAAATAACGAAATAAAAACACTAATTAATATACGTGTAACATGCTTTCCTCAATATATATAATATATATAATTATATTATAATAATTATATATATAATGAGGTATATATATATATAGCTTTTTATATATATAATGTATAATGTATGATAATATAGATAAATATTATAGTATATATTAATCTTCAATAAATATTATAAATATATATTATAATGGGATTAGCCATTAAAGTTATTCCAATTTTTGGACTCGCACTGAACGCTGTCAAGATGATTGGTACTCCGAATCTCATTTTTCATAAACTGGCTCTCTCCCCTCATGGGCACGCCGTTGTGTTTTGACAGAATCACCTCCGGTGACCATTTGATAATACAAAAAAAGGAATGAAAACAGTTATTTCAGCATACAGGACTTGCTTTTGTACAAGAGTTTCATTATAATCTGTGTTAACCAGAAATCTTGTAGCATCTTAAATAATTCTTTTATAACTGCGATACTATGTACCGATTACGGTACACATAATATAAATAATTTGTAGTATAGTTTCTCATATAATAATAATATATATATATAATTATATTATGTATTATATTCTTTACATAAATAAATAAAATATTATGTATTTATTATATATACCTAATATATATAAAATAAATTACGAAGTATTCTCTTTACATATAATATATATATATATAAATATACCGGGTTTTACTCACAAAAAAACACATTGTTCTCATATATAAAATTTTCAAAAGTATGTATCTTAGCTGTAATTGTTTTGTCATCTCAAAAAAAATCCGGGTTTCTTCAAAAATAGGGGTTCTTCAAAAAAAGGTTCAAGGCCCCAAAAAAATTTTACAGTTAAAGAATATATGCGATACCTTGGCTTTTGCACCTTCCCTATAAATGTAGATTCTCAAAGCCGTGTACACCAAATTTTAAACTCTAAATAATTGTTTTAACATTCTTTATTTCTCCCATTGATAGCCACGGATTCCATAAATATATCATTTGAGTACTTTGTTTTCACGTCTCGGTTCATTCTTTGTGGATCCATAAATATTGTGAGAGTTAATGTATACTTATACTAACCCCCCACCATCTATGTACCTACACCGTCCCGGTTATCTCATAACAGAACACACTTACAAACATATAATTTTTAAATTTAGGAACATTTATTATTGAAAGGGCTGTACCTGTCTTTAAAGTCCAAAGCAAATCACCCACAAAGTTTCAATAATATTTGCAGGTGATTAGGAAATCATTAGTATTTTCTTGCCGTAATCCAGTTATCGTAAGGTTCGGAGATTATATAAAATGTTTAGAAATATTTCAATTTTTATGAAATTAAAGACCTATTGGAGTAAACAGTAGCTTCAAAAGTTAACCGATTTTCCAGAAAAATTGATGTCTTGGAACACCCATGTAAAAATTTTTTTTTAAGTAAAAAATATTCAACACAAAACTAATACTCTTAAATTAATTTGATTTAGGTTCTTTAAACCATACCTTTCAGTATTTGCCTATTATCCTCACACCAAATTTAAATTTCATAAGCGGTGCTAAATTACTCTTTCCTTTCTTTTATTAATTTTGATTTATCCACACTCTCTTGTGTAACCAAATGTGATCTATAGATTTTTCTTTTCGACGTGATGATATTTCAATCACGAATCTGGTTTATTTTTCGGATTTCTTCAAGATAGTTTGTCTTGAAACCATATTATTATTAGCCATAAAAAAATAATTAAACATAAAAAGCCAAATGTTACCTTTAAAGTATTATATCCCTAATACAAAATCACCTCTTATGAACTTTTGGTATATTAATAAGAATTATCACAATATGGAAGATTGACTTTATAAATGATTACCTCTATATAAGATGATAAATTTTGCTTCCACTCTAGGTCATAACATTTATATGGCTCACCCTGTTACAATAACCATGAAGTATAAATCTACCAAAAAACGAATAATGATTGACGTTTACTGAACTCTATCCAGTAGATTAACATAATATTATAAATCATCTCAATGCAAAAATATATAAATAGTATTTTCAAAATTTAATCGAGCGGCCAAACTTCTCCAATTATATTATTTAGGTATACAGCCAAAAAAAAATTGAGATAGACCCTTTTAGTTAAAAAAAAAAAAAAAAAAAAAAAAAATTAAAATTAAACTGTAAACTTAATTAAATAACTCATAACTGCGTAGCTATCCATATTTTAATGAATTCTGCTTTCGCAACTCATTTCTTTAATAAATTATTGACTGTTGTAACTCATATATTACATAGAAATATTAATAAAAAAAAAAAAAAAACATTCAAATTAATAAAAAAATCTAAAACTGAAATACTAGGTATATAGTCTCGTGAAAAACATAACCGAGTTTTTTTCTCAGTAATTAAGGGGTACCCTACTATATAATCTTGTATTATATATCATATAAATAAATAACTATACATTATATAATAATATTTAAATAAATCATTAAATATATACTAATATATATTATTTTAGTATAATATATATATTAATATTTCAGTCAGGTATTATTATAATTACCTAGGGATATATATATAAAATATATATAATAATATAATATAATATATTATAATATATATATATAATATATATAATATATATGGAATATATAATAATAGAATAATATTATATATATGGGTTTAAAAAAAAGAAAGAAAGAATGAATTAAGCGGGTTGAATAGATGAATTTGCATATGCAGATTACGAGAATATATTAAAACATAGACGCCAGAGTGATTGATTAATTATTAATTTTAATGGCAAAGGCAAACTCGAGTCAGGACAGCCCTTTCAAAACAATTTAACCGTCATTCAAGATGGCGGAGAATTTTTTTTTTTTTAATAAAAAACTAACGAAAATAGAAATAATTCTTAAATTAGAAGATTACTACGTAACTGTAATATTAAACTTTGGTTAGTCTGGACAGACCCTTTTCAAAAAAAAAAAAAATTTAACCGTCATCCAAGATGGCGGCGAGAAACATATAATCCCAAATTAGAAGGATTACCGTACTGTAATAAATGATATCCTATTACTGTAATATGGCCCTTCTACGACTTCCAAGCATGAAACTTCTTCGTTTGTCCCAATTTGTCCTTCTCGAAGCAACCTTATATTAAATCGGAGAAAAATAATGATAAAAATATGTTACAAAAAACATCTGAAAACATAATTTGCTCACTTCGACTTATTACCATAATACTTTGCAGTAATTGATAAAACCCTTAATTGAAAAGTACAAAATGCATTTATTATCTATTAATTATATATTATTATTATTATTATTATTATTATTACCTTTATTTAATATGATAGGTCGCCGTTTATTAGTAACCTATATATTATGAAAGTGAAATGGAAATAATATATAATATATAATAATATCTTAACTCCTCAATATAATTTAACTATTAATAAGTAAGGTTAAAGCTAAAATCCTCAAATAATAATTATCCCCTTATCCCCCGTCACCTCGTATAGAGTGCTGGTATTTGATAATAATATTTGAAATAATTATATATATTATAAAATAATAACTAATTATTTTATTTTATAATAGTACTATGAAAAAAATTGGGAAAAAAAATTTAAAAGAGATTTTTATATATATATATAGTTTCCCTTAAACTATTATATATATATAATAGATATTATATAATACCTGCCGAGCATACATCTCTCTCTATATTAATTTGTGAAAATTTCCCACCTACAAAATCCTACATATACTTTATGATACAGTTTTTTATGATCATTTAATCAATGCTGAATCTGATTTTTTTCAATTCTATTTATTTATTTTTTTAAGTCTTGAATCTTATATATTTAAGGTGATGAGTTATATGTTATTCTATGCTCATATTTTATATATGATTATATATACTATGTTTAATTAATATTAAATATAAATAAATAATGTATAAGTGGAGTATATATATAATAATATATAATATTATATTCTAATATAAAACAACATATTATACTACGGTAAGTATAATATAAATATAGTAATAATATTAATTATAATAATAGTTTATAGGTATATAATTAATACGTATTCTAATATAGGTGTATTTATTTAATGAGTGTAGAATAAGTGAATCATTATATTATTTATAGTAATACAGATTGTGAGTTTATGGGATACCGCTAATAATCTTAAAAGGGCATACATATAGGTAACAACTAATATATTAATTATTAATAATTATAAATTAATATTAGTGTACCTGAAGAATTTTAACCTTAGTAGTTTATATATAATAGTAGTTATTAATAATATTAATATAATATTAATATAATTAATATATTAATATATATTTATATATAAGTAAATATAGATAATTATAGTTTATTTAATTATCAACTGTAATTAAAAATTATTAATAATATATATTAATATTTTAGTAGCATGAATATATATATATATATTAGTTTTATAGTAAAGCTCAGATATAGTATTATATAATGTAATGTACATATAATGATAGATGGAGAAGTGAGAAGTAGAAGAGAGTATAGAGTAAAGATGTGAAAGAAGAGAGACGAGAATACCATCCCTCGAAACTCTGACATAGAGGTTACACAAATCACTGTATATTGAGATGCAGATTTTAGAATGTCTCTTCAATTGCCAACATCACTCATTCTTAATTTTTCTATTCTATAGTCGTATAAGATCTGAAACGCTTGCATCATAAGACGTCCTATTTAACCATTTCATATATAGTGAAAGGCATATGCGGCGAGAAAGCACCAATTAATTTTTTGCTTCTGTGTGACAAAGGGTGAAAATAGAAAATGCTGTTTAAGGCAAATTCGTATTATACAACTCTAGTATTATGGAGAATATAGAATAATGTGTGTATGTATTAAAATTTGTTTCTCTAAATCATAGTTAGGTTAAACCGAACTAATATAAATATTAGTATCACTTCTTTTTTGCTCGAGGACCTATTGACATCTTGCGCGTACCTTGTCTCAGCTCCACAGAGGAGCTACGTCCTTTCTGATTTATCTTATAGTTAAGTAATTATGATTAATTTCTCTATTGTATAGGTATTATATAAATATAGTAAATATAAATATAATAAACGTTATAATAGAAAAGAACTCATTGTGAATATATTCAATATTTTGTGAGCTTATATCTTTAAAAATAGGATTTCTTTAAAGCTACTCCTTTTTTTAAATTAATAGTTTTTGAAAGGAGGTTTCTGCTTGATACTTATTATGTGTGTCCTGAGGAAAGTTGTTTTCGTTGCTTACTTTTGAGATTATGGCTTATGTGTCTTCATATTCTTCAGGTTTGTTCCTGTCACAACATGTTTTACTACGTTTATGTTGGATATAATTTACCATAGTTAATCGTTGGAATCAAAGTTACATACCTAACTAACAATTTGTCGTATGAGCGATTATGGTGAGATTTTTAATGATGTACATAGATTTTATTTCCTATATGAGTTTATATACTTGATAAAATTATTTCTTATTTATATTAATGTGTTTTTAGATTTTAATTTACGTTAAGCAGATGAGGCCATCTTGTCATCACTCCTCATTTTTACTCGAACCCTTGACTTTTGCTCATATAAAGTAATAAAGTTGTTATCTCATGATCGTTATGTTGACGAAAGAGAAATTGATCTTTTTTGAGATTGCGTTTAAAACATAATGTGTAACATAATTTCGATTAATTGGATAGTAAATATACTTCTTAAAAGACTAGTAATGATATAGGACAAACTATTCATACGCACCAACACTAACATGAAAAAACAAAAATAAAATGATAGATGTGACTTATATATGAACACGTGAGGTTCTCTTAAGTGTTTTATTTTAGACTATATGTACTTATCAGAAAATTTTGGATATACTTATCTTCTATATTAATTTTTTTATCTAAATATCATATTGATCTGGGATATATATACTCGAACTTTTTAGAATTTGATCGTGCCTAGTTGCTCAATAAGAGCATTCCCGATTATTTGATTGCTTAGTTTCTTCATTTCTCTTAAACATTGAAATGAGTCAAAGAATTATTTACTCCCTCGCATTCAGCTGGGAATTGCGAACATTGGATTCGCGTTGCTGAGTAACAATGACCGGGATAGCTTTTCAATGCTGTTATTTTTAATTAGCTCTTCCGGTTCTCTTCTCTGCGAGTCCCAATAAATTGTGTTACTCTAAAGTTATCTCAAAGGCGCGTATTGACATTTGGTCATCTTAATATGATATGCCACTCATTGTGAGTAGTGTTCATCTTCTCTGTATAAAATATTCCAACAGTTTCGATATTTAGATGCTTACACACTAGTTATATAAGAGATTGATTTAGGTTTTTTTCACTGCTCCTCCTATATATTGATCACCTTATTACTTAGCGTGTTTTTTGAGCGATTATTCCAAGTCCAACATATATTATATAATACATCCACTATAATATTTTCAGCTCGGTACCTCTCCTCGTTTTTTGCAAATCACTCTCTTGTACGATGAGCATAGAGAATATTGTGTATCTCATACAATATATATTCGATAATATCCTATCTCCTCTACTCTCTTTTCTTCCTTTTGACGATTATTATCTTTCCATTCGTTGCATATTCTTCTTCATCCTCTCTCTCTATCTTTTCTCTTGGGTCTCCTCTCTTTTCCTTGCTTCTTTGCTACTTCTTCTTTTCACTCTCTCTGCCCCGCATTTCCTTCCTCACATTCTTTTTCACCATGTGCGTCTCTCTTACTTGTCTCACTATGTCGGTTTACGCTCTCTATAAAATAAGTTTCGTTCAATTTTTTCTCTATATTTCAGATTAATCCCTTCTTCCTGCCTCAATAGTCGATTTATGTGTGTATAACATCGTTTCTTTATTTTGAGTGTATGAACACCTTTTTATAAAGTTATGTCGAGCATACACCAAAGAATTAAATGACTTTCTAGGAACTTATAATTGAGTGTTGATAGCTTGTTTTAAAATTAGAAATGTTGTAGCCCAGAGGATGAGTAAAACTCGATCTGTATGCTAAAAAAAAATTCAATTTCAATATCAATTATTATTATAGTCTATCTTTAATTCTACTCTCTCTCTTTTATCTAATTTACATTTTTATTAAAATTCTAAATGAAGAAAATAAAAAATTGAACCAAAATTTTGTTCACATTGCTGACAAATATTAAGAAAATCTCTACTCAGTTCCAATGTTCTTAGTCTGATTGTAAAGTAACATATAAATATATTCATCTTAATATGAATGTAGTTATTATTTTTAATATTTTTATTTGAGTACTCACGAAAATGTATTTAAGTATAATGACAAAGTAACTAATATTCTATCTGATACTTCAAAATTTAAATTGTTATAATTTGTGAAGTTACTCTTATTAATACTATTATATACTTATACCTTGAAAATTAAATATTTCATAATAATAGAGTGAGCTAGTTGTATTTAGTTGTCACTAATATATCTTACTACTAATATTAATTGATAACTATCATAGTAGCATTATTTATTCAAGAATTTTATAATAATTTTATATTTATATATTATAGTACTATATATTTAATAACTATTATTATTAATTTATATATTACTTATATATATTTATAAATAGTATATACTTATATATTATTTATATACTATATATAAATCTATAAAATTAATTTATAGTACAAATTTATATATACTATGTTTATATATATACTTAATATATTTAATAATATAATATTATAATAAATAATCAGTATTATATTTATACGTGTATAGTATTCGTACTAATTATAATTACTACTCTATAATTGTCACATTCTTAGACTTTGTGAATTAATAACTAATAGTAATAAACTCTATATTATTCAATATATATTATTTTATTTTATGATATATTATTATTATCTATTTATTTATTATTATTTCTTATTATTATTAATTAGTCTCAATATTACTCTTTTTTTATTCTTGAGTCAGCTATTTCAATATCTATAGTAAACTTATACTTAGATATCTTGTATTTTATAGCAATATGTCTTCGTGTTCTATAATATATGTGCAATGGAACTCTCTAAGTTACAATCAATGTATTATAATTATTATTAATTTTAGTGTACTATAATTTTTGTGTAATATATTTATTATTATTATATATTATAATATATAATTAATATTATTATATTTAAATAACATAACTTAATTTATAATTAATAATTATTAAATATGTAATTAATATTAATATATTATATAAGTTTTAATTCTTATATCATATATATTATCTTATATATTAATTATTTACTTTAATATATAATATATTTTATCGTGAATATTATTCCCAATTGTAATAATAATATATTATATGAATTTGACATAAATAAGATTATAATATATAGTAATAAATACCTACTCAATGTTCTATAGAACCAACCTACTGCACAGGCAGAGCCCTTATACAAAGTAGGGGAATTGTGTATACTTGTTTATTAGACGCATCGAGCAGGTTAGGCAAACTTAGTTCATAATGGAGAGTCGAATTTACACTCTCTATCTCCCATCACTGTATACGTCTTCTTGATATCCAGTGTACTCAGATTCTTAGACTTAAATAATAATATTATTATTATTACCAAAATGATTTATATAATACTATGTATTATATAACATATTATATATTTTATTATTAATTAACTGTATTAGTACTTGATATATAATTAACAGAATATTTTCCTATTGTAATCTAATATATATTATATGATAACTTATTTTTATTTAGATTAATCTTGACTTTGTAAACAAGTGTTTGATTCCAGAAGGTATATAACATCTATTATATTCTAGTTCGGCGTATATTATTTTTTTTTTTTTTAGTATAAGCGCATTAATTTGCCAAAGAATATTAGTACATGGAGAGTTCAAGATCTCTTCTTATATTTATGCTCTGGTATCGAAAAGTTTATCTATGAACAAGATATGGTTCATAGGTAATAATCATCTTTAGAGTAAATGATATTCCGATATTCAGTGTTAATCATTGGGGGAGAGAGAGAGACGTAGTTGGTGTTTTTGAGAGGAAGATGAAGAGAGAGAGAGTAGGATGGTAACCTTGAACCAACCCTAGATTATCGTAGATGAGATAGACTGATAAGAGACTGAATAGATAGATGAATAAGAAGGAGGTATAAGATATAATTATATATAGTTAGACATTTTATTATATAGGACAGACATAGTAAGTGAAATATAGATATATATAAGAGTAAGATATAAGACCGATAACCACAACGCCTCATAAATTGTATGACTATAATAATAAACTTTAATAAATATAGATTTATTAATCACCAATTATTAAAGATAACGAAATAAAAGTGCTCAAATTATAATTAGAAAGTACCACACTTAAAAAAAAAGTATGCAACTATTTATTTTAAATAAATAAAGTTAAATTAATGAAATAATATTAAGTAAATTATTAATATATATTGTAGAGATAGTTTCAACGACTGTACTTTAATTAAAAATAATTATATTATAATTAATATAATAATATAATTATTATATATTTAAATATTTACCTTAATACATAATAACCTTTCACTTGTTATATATAATAGACTATTTTTTTAGTGCCCGTTGAGGTATTATATATATATATACGATATAAAGAGTAGATTTCTATTTTACAAAAATGTCATTTTTTTTATATATAAAAATATCTCAAATAATAATATATATATATATATAGTATTAGCTAAACGTACTATAATAATACTATTATATTATATATATATAGTATTAAGAATATATATTATATATATATATATAACTAGTGACAATATATATATATTTATGTCACCTAGTATCATAATATATAATGTGCATTTATATAAGGGGGATTCCTCTCAACCCTGTATTTTCCTAGAGTTTACCCTTGGTATACTCTTTAAAGTAGTTTGAATAATTTATCCTTAAATAGATAATAATATATCTATCCTTATTATTTTAATATATAAATATAAAAGTGGTGTATGGTTTGAACAATAAGTCACTATATATTTATTATAAATAATATATATATATTATTATCATTTTTTATACTATATATATATCATCAAAAATCTAGTTTCAATATACTACACTATTTATAACTTGTTTCAAGGTCTTACTGATATTATATATTATACATATAAGTTCCTTTATACTTTTTATATATATATTCTATTTTTATATACTTATATATACTCTTTAGATATACTATATATGTTTGAATTTACTTATATTTACTATTATTGATATAAGAAAACTATTTCTTATATTATCATATATTGTATATAATATCACTAATATTTTTTCACTAACTATATACGAGATCGAGAAGAAGAGATTCGAGGATGTAAAGAGAGGAAACTATTCGATATGGACGATGACGACTCGACTAGAGATACGATTAAGATTAGATACAGAACTATTTGACTGTCAATCTACGAAGATGCAGTTACGCATTGCATCGTCTTCTCTCCTCTGCGCTACTTGTCTATATACTACCTGGCTTTACTACTTCATAGCTCTTGCGCGCATAGTCATCATGCTCGAAGCTCACGATAGCATCTCTCTATATAGGCGATGTCATACCTCCTCTGCATATTATTTACTTCTTATACTCTTATCTTGACTATTTATTACTCTAATATCATAATATTACTATTTTTAATATTACTACTTATATTACTATCTTCATAAGAAAGGAAATTTACTAATAAGGCAATTAATTCGAGTAGATCATAAATGAATAGCCTTAACTATTGATACTATCGTGAATTATTATAAGATAGAAAGAGATATATTGATACTGAAAGATAGATAGACTATGACTATTGCTATTAGCTAGATAGTAATCTGAGGACATATTAGCATTTTATCGATACTTACCAATCAATTTAAAATTAATTTAAACTTATAGTTAAAATATTGTATTGACGGGACTACAATTTTCCTCTCAATTACATCCGGAGAATTAATGATAATCTACTTGTGATGAGTCTCTGATAGAGATATATTGTCCTATCTGACTTTCAATCTCAAGAGTTTCTTCTTGAGCTCTGTCTCTACCTCGTTCTCCAGCTAATCTGACCCCCAAGTCACTCTCTCCAGCCCATCCTCTCCCACGTAACATCTGCACGTCTCTCCTTTACCTGCATTGTTATGATTTAACTAGATTGAGAGTAAGGAAATATAGAAGAAGAGATACAACGAAATAAAATTAAAACCAGAAAGTCTGATAGCAGCAATTAAACAGGAGGAGAGAAGTGGTTGTGCATGAGAAGAGAGAAAGAGAGAGAGAGAGAGAGAGAGAGAGAGCAGAGAGAGAAGAACGAGAGAAGAGAGAGAGCAGAGTAGACGTCTCAAGAGCCTTTTGCTCGTCGGTAGGAAGTAGATGATGAAGGATGAGATGAGAGAGAATGGAATGAGAGAGAAGAATTGATAAATAGTTAATTAAGAGCGAAATAAAGGCAATTAATTTTATATCTTTTTTCTCCTCACTTCAAAAATTAAAAGATGATAAAAAAACGATCTCGCGAGAGCAAGATGTCTAAATCCCTCTAGTGTAAAATTGTTAAATGACTTAACGAATGATTAAATACGACCTTCTATAAAATCAAATTTGTAAATTATTTGTTTGCGCCTCAGAAAAATAATATATATAAAAAAAATATCGCTCTAATATCATGTAAAACGATGTTAAAATATAAAAATAAAATGTCTAAAAATAAGGAATTTATTCTATAACATATTTATGTACTTGTGTTGTGGTGATAGAAATAACAATAATTAATTATTTATATTTGATTGTTTCCATGATATAAGAGAGATCTTATAGAAAGACATAAAACTTTAAAACACATACATTTTCGAGACATTCATTATTCAATATTCGTAAATCTTATTCTTTTTCTTTACAAATGGTTGACTTTATCGTCACTAACAAGTATAAAATTAATAATAATTTAATATAGTTAAAAATATTATAGTAATAAGTAAAATAAATAAGATTTTCCCGTTCATAATAAAAATTATAAATAATAATATATTATAATAATAAATTATAAAATAATTTAATAGAATTAAACTATAAATAATAAATAATTAATTATTATAAATACTAATAATAATAATTTAAGTTTATTAGTATATTTATAATTATAATATTGGAAAAGGTGGAAGTATATTTTTAGTCTGCAAGGAAAAACATCAATAAGTTGAAGGGGTTTCTTGGTTTACCCTTCTATGTATACGAAGATTAAAGCAGGGACAAAGTAATTGCTTTGTTTATACATATACGTTACACATATCACTTCAGCCTCACTATTACACTCAAAGAGTGTTCTCAAATGTAATTCTCACTTCTCTTATTCATCTATTTCTAATCTTATCAGTTAAATATCGCATCCTCTTCTACATACACTCTTTACATTTTAACATTCTCTCTCTCTTACTAGCTCTCTAAAATGCTTACTTGAAATTTAAGCTCAATACATACATGTTTAATACATGTACTTAACATAACTCTCACATTTTTTCAAATCATTGTACTTTCTCATCTACATCTTAATTTACTACTACTTTGACCTAAAATTGCTTACTCATCATCTATCTCAAGTCATAATCTAACTTTCAATACTAGTACTCTTCAAATTTACATAATATACTCATAGTTAAAGGTTACTCGTTTCAATTCCTTAACTCTTCAATATTACATTGTCTCTATAAACCTCTCTCCTCAAAATACCAATTTAAATTAATACAAATTAAGTTAAAAAGTACTTGAACTAAATTCTTCTTAAAAATGTAATCATTAATATTTAAAGTTTAAAAAGTGTACCAAAATTTAATTATAATTGTTTAAAATGTAGTTATCAAATTAATTAAAATATTAAAAAGTATGTTTAACTTTAAAAAAATTTTTAAAACCAAAGGAAAATAATAAAATAAATTATTATTTTTTAAAACACATATACAATAATGGTAAATGTTAAGTGACTAAAGTAATAAGGACCAGTAATAAATTAAAAGTGAAGTACCAAAGAAGAATTTATGAGATGGCAGAGGGGAATAAAAAATTGCAACAAGAAACGTTGTGGAAAATGGTTATTTGAAATAAATAGGCTGCACGCAAACTTGAGAGATAAAGGGGAAAAAAAAAATCATAGAAAATAAAAGTTTAATAGGAGGAAAATGTAAGTAGACAAACTGAAAAAATAAAAAATCAAGAATATATAAAAATACTGAAAAAATTAGTTTGCAAGAAAAAAAAAATATAAACTTTGAAGTAATTAATGAATTAAATATATTAGGCAAGAGTTAAGAGCGAGCGCGGTTCCATTAATGTTGGAAGCATTGTATGAGTGTTTCAACTTTCAACACACTCTCGTTCAAGGAAAAATAATGTTTTTGTGGTTATTGTCTTTCGATCTATACATTGTGGGGTACTTACATTTTCATCACAATATTTTCTTATATTAAAAATTCTCTCGGAGGGCGGTTGAATCGATTGCGATTGTACAAATTAAATAAAATAATTTAAATTCAGGTGAACTCCTGAAAAATTGATCAGCCGTGTACAGCTTATGGGTTCTATCCGACTGTATCTTCACATGAAATTATATCACACAGCGGACTGTTGCGCGCAGCTGATCTCAAAACTTTATCTAAAATTTAAATTATAAAAATTTTAACAGCCGTAATCTTAAGAGAAGAAGTTACTTTCACCGCAATTCAACAGTGATTAGAGGTTATATACCCGAACCCTAAAAAAATACATTTCTAACATCCAGTTGTATCAGATTTTTGAAGATAATAATTTAAATGTAGTAAATATTAGTAATAATTAAGTCTTAAGCTAATCGAAAAAAGAGTTGATCTAAATATAGTTATTAGACCGTGAAAGCTTATGATAACATGTCACTTTTGCTCTTACAAAATGATTTCATGTTGTTTGCTTGTGTATAAGACCATGTGTATTTAAATTCTTCTTTAAAATCATGAGTAACATACTTATCTACCATTATAACAATAACTCTGTGTTTACTCGAGTAATCCTATATATCCCGCCCCCCTATCATGTTACCCTACCATTTTCATCTGATTAAGTTCGGACTCAGCCCCTGGCAGAATTGATCTCAAGTGTCTAATGTTCATATGGCGATAGAAGATCTTCCCATTCACATGTCTAGTCCTAAGCAAAAGATGAGTGAAAGTGAAGAAAAAAAGCCTACAATTGATATTTCTAATCCTCCACAGTCATAATTTTAGATCGAGTTCTCAGAATATCAAACGGACTATATTTTAAAAAAAAATAAAATACATAATCAAGAGGTCATATGCGTCATCTTTTATGACCTCTATATTTATATAATATAGATATTATACCTATATATATATATATATAATTATAATGACATTTGCTCTGTATATACGCTAGACAATATTTGTAACAGATGTATATATATAGGTATATTATATATATATATATATTAATACTATATAATATATATATATTTAATTTATATTGTATGGTCAGCCCTTTTTATGATTAGCTCTGGCACCCCTGATATTCGTAAACGTATCTAAAAAAAGCTTAGTGCGATACCTACATTAAAAGACTGAATACTTTTGGAAATTTACGAACATTTTAATTTCCAGGAAACAAAAAAAAATTTAATAATATTAAGCTTAATAAAAGAGGAACTAAAGGAAAAAAATTAGATATATAAGCACTTTATTTTAGCACAAATTCAAACCTATAATCTAGGATATCTGATCCCGAAAGAATATTTAAATCGTCCTCTAATATCTTTAAATTAATTTTTACTATAATGGAATATAAATCAACTCACCTTTTATAGATTTTTTTTTCAGAAGATTGGATAAGAGGATACTCTGATTTATAAATATTATTCTATAAAAGGATTTACAATAGCCCCATTAGGAAAGAATCTGCGTATTGTCGATTATAAAGAATTACCCTTTGAGAGACATTCATTAACTTACCAAAAGTATAAAAATGTAATTTTTTCATTCTTTCTCCATGACAAGTCGCATAAATTTCAAGATGGTCTGTCGGAAGTCTCGATTATAATTATTTAGTGTGGGTAGTCATTGTCTCTAGAAATTTGGGTGGAAGGTTTAAATTGTGTCGTCATCTACGATACATTCAAGTAACGGTTTATGTTCTTGACTGATTTTTTTAATTTTTTTTTCTCCCCTTTCCACTTTCCCCTCACTTCATCCTCCTAACATGGCATTTGCGGTTGAGTTAATTAGATTAAGCAGAAATGTATTAGTTATATTATTTGAAGGATATGTGAACTACTTTATGATATTCATTTTAGAATATTCAGTGGTGTTGAGCCCCAATCTATTAAACTCGACTTCAATGATTTTACACATATATTTCGTTATATTATATATATATATATATATATATTATATATACCTCAAGACTATATATATTAATATTATAATATATTTATATTTTATTAATATAATATCTAGATAACTATATATATATACTTTTTATTAATAATTAAAATAATATAAATAGATCATTATAGTAATAGATTACAAATCCACTGGTCAGTAGCTTAGGAATGATATATATATACTACATAATATTATATATATATATTATATATATATAGTCTGATATATATTATTAATAGGCCAAACTAAGTATTGTTTACGGCCGCAGATTGATATTCTCGAAAACTAAGGTATATTAGGGTGAGTGACAATGAAAACTGATAACATATAAGGAAATCAGCGTATGAAATATTGTATCGAAAAATGGAATAAAAAAAAAATATTTACTTTTTTTGTTTATTTTTTTTAGTATTCACTAGTGTCTCCATAGATAACTATCTGATATGGTTAGCATAATTAGTTAAATCTTAATATAACTCCGTTCATGTTTCAGTTGTAATGGAAATTTCAGTAGACGTATAAATTATTTTAGGAGGACTACGAGACCAGAACAAAGGTTGATACGGACAGAAGGTTCGTATACTGGCTGAGGGGTATTTTTTAGTATGGTGAGAACAGAAGAGTCCACGTTTTGGACAAAATGCATCTCTCGGCGACCTTTTTGACCTTTTTTCTGACCGCGACCTTTGTTGGGCCTCGACCTTTTTTGGGCGCTTACCTTTTTGAGGCAAGGCAGCCACATTTTTTGTTGACTCTTAACTTGGTTTTGGAGCCTTGAACGCTTTTTTGAGAATCCCTATTCTATTTGAGAACCCGGATTTTTGAGAACCCACGGTATTTTTGAGAACCCGGATTTTTTGAGAACCCGCATTTTTTCGGATTTTGAGAACCCGGATTTTTTTTGAGAACCCAAAATCTTTTTCTGAGAAACCTAAACTCTTTTCCTTGACGGAACCCAAATTTTTTGAGGAACCCAAATTTTTTTGAGAACCGCAAATTTTTTGAGAACCTAATTTTTTGAGAACCCTAATTTTTTGGCAAAGCCTTAATTTTTTTTGGCAACCTTATATATTGTTTACAAACTGATCGCAGGGCAACCTCCTAAGCTATTTTTTTCAGCAATAACTCCCCATTCGACGCGTAGAAGGTGTGTTGCGCCAAACTCGGTTCAGTTGTCAGCAACCTTGTAAATTATATTTATACTTCACCTCGCGCTAAATCCTTATTTACGCTTCCCCTAATTTCCATATACTCGACAACCAAATGAGGCGTAACAATTTTTGACCCCACAATTATTGGTATTATATTTTTTGAAATCTTCCTCTTAACCGGAAGGGCGTTTATTCGTTCATATCTTCTTAACCTTTTAGTTTTTGACCATTAGTTTTTATTATGTTCGACCACCTTATAGGCCCAATTTGGATATCTCCATGGGTCATTTTTTTATGTCCCATCTTGGAATTTTATGCTACCCTTTGGTTTCCCATGGAGGTTCATAATTCGCCTGATTTTGCCCCCTGTAATTTTTGGCTACCCCTTTGTCTTCACATATGGGTCTAATTATTGGTCCACTATAGGTTATTAATTTTTTTGACTATTAATACCCTGGTCTTTACTCCAATGGTCAATTTTATTGGTAGCCATCACGGTAATATTTTTAGTGCATATAACCCTTTGGTCTTCACATTAGTAGGTCAATTTTTGACCCACACCTATATTTTTCGATACCTAAATACCTAGTGTGTGTTCTTCTTCGGTGTCGTGTCAAATTTTACCCACACCTCATAATTTTTATATATAGCACCAAGCTTAACTTGGTACTTATCCATGTAGTCATTATTTATTTCTATCCTATATATATTATATATATATCATAATTAATAGATCCAGTTTAAATATTTGTTATAGATAACAATTAACTTACGGCACAGTTATACGGGTGCTTTCTCAGAATTTTTTTATTGATACTCTATTTAGTTTATGATGGTAGATCTCCTTGTGCGTGATTAGGTAGACTATCGACATATATTCTCGAGCTCTAGCTACTCAATACACTGCTTCCATAGCAAAATTTAAAAAGGATCTTTTAAAACCCCTTTTTAGTTATATATATACTATTTCTGTGAAAGGCGATCAAATTTACTCTCGAACCCTATCTATTATAATGGTAAATTTTTAGTGGAGAAGTCTACTCCTCCACATTTATGTGAGCCCTTATTAGACCGGTTTTTTGATGTCTTTTACTCCTATGTGTTATGCGGACATTAGATATTATCGGACCTATAACCTTATATAGGCCATATATATACATAATGGAGTCAATTTTTATGGTACCACTAGCCATAATTTTCTTGACGCTCCCATCCATACGTGTGGCCCACCCTATGATTTAGGATAATATATTTACATAACTTACTCATTTCCTTTAAATACGCATAGTAATGGATCTAATTCCTATAACTCATTGATAACACCTATACGCACACACATAGTATCTAAATTCACAACACACACACACATACAACACAACACCAACTTATATATATATAAGACTTTAAATTTTCAAAAATGAAAAACGAAAACCATATAAACTGGGTTCTTACTCACTATACACACGTACAAACCACACGACACAATCCTTATTTTTTCATGGGTCATTTTGACCCACTTGGTAATTTTTCCTGTCCTTGAGGACTTTAGCCTTTTTTTTTATTTGTCTTAACCTTGTTTGCACCATGATCTCTCTCGGAACTTGACATGAGCCAGATACCATGCGGTCCGTTAAATTTTGACCACAACTGAGGGCTTTTGAGGTTCCCAATTCACCCGTAAGAAGTGGATCTAGGGATGTTCTATTAGTGTTCTATGAGTATTAGATGAGTGCCAGAGTGAGGCCAGGTGAGTGCCATTTTAACCAATTTTTACTATTTTAGGCCAAGTGAAGTGCCAAAGTGCGTGGCACAAAGTGCCAAGTATTGCAACCGAATAGCAACTGAGTGCCACTTTTTTCAAGCCTTTTCTAGCCTCCCCTGAGCCTAGAATAGCCCTAATATGGTGGTCTACCCCTAGGATAATAGGTATGAGGATATCGATTGGTGTATATTTTACAATCTGCTGAGAATGCTTCCCTACTATGATTAGTATTTTTATAACACAATTATAAAGGGACGTTTCAATCTCATGGCACTTACACTCATTATATACACTTACACTCACGCTCCCCAGGTTACACTTCACTCCTCATTCACACTCGAACTCACATGCACACTTTTCCACATAGTCTCATGCTTTTTCTCTCCACCTGTCTGACCTTATACTTGATGACTCATCTTTTGTCTCCCTCTAGATCATAAGCCGCCAACAGGCCGCAGCAAGCCCCTCCCCGCAAAGGATGGAGGACCCCCACCCGTAGGTGCATTAGCATAAGTCGAAATGAAAAAATATATATACTATAAGTCATTTCATTTTTATTCATACTTAACAGATTTATTAAAACATAGTTTTAATTAAAACTGTTAAATCAAAATAATTTTAACATCATGCAGGTAGGAAAGCATTCTAAAGTAATACTTTTTACTTAATACTTTTTAATTTATAAATTTTTAAAAATTGTATGTAAGAAGAAAAAACCAGAGTGTCTGATATATAAACATTTTATTTTACTACAACTGCTTACAAATTTTGAGTAACCACATTATGATCCATACCTTAAAGCAGTAAATCAGTAAATCAATAAAGGTGTAACCTAACACCTAGGGGGGGATTAGTATGCTTTTGTTTTACTGCTTTACTGTTTTAACATGTTGTTACTGCTTTAACTCATGTTTTACTGTTTTAACTTATATGTTTTACTTCTGCTTTATTTATATATTTATTAAAATAAAATACCTTAAAGCAGTAAATCAGTAAATCAATAGAGGTGTTACCTAACACCTAGGGGGGATTGGTATGCTTTTGTTTTACTGCTTTACTGCTTTAACTCATGTTTTCTCTGCTTAACTCATGTTTTACTGCTTTTAACCCATGATGTCTTGTTTACTGCTTTAAGCTCACATATTCATGTTAACAATTACATTACCTTAAAGCAGTAAAATTTCCAGTAAATCAATAGAGGTGTTACCTAACACCAAGGGGGATTAGATGCTTAAGATTTACTGATACTGCTTTAAGACATGTTTTACTTTTTCTTTATTTTACTGCTTTACTGCTTTAACTTTCTGCTTTACTGTTTTAACTTTCTGCTTTACTGCTTTAACTCATATATTTATTAACATTATGTTTTTTATTTTGTTTTAATACTTTTTATTTATTTTTCTTATTCTTTTTATTTGTTTTTCCTATTATTTTTAATCTTTTTATTTTTTTTTTTTTATTTATTTTTTATACTTAGTTTATTTACTTCATGCCCATATTTTATTATTATTAGAACCACACATACACACACACACAATCACACACACACACACACACACACTTTATACACACATTCACTTTAATGACACTTATACACACATTCACTAATGACACTTACATTAACCCATAGACACTTACTATTTAACACTTATACACACGAGGTCACACACACTTACACTTAACACACATTCCACTATGATACTTATACATCATCATTTCACTTATGACACTTACATTATATCCCATAGACACTTACATTACACTTATCACTCACAACAGATTTACTTACACTCACACAGATTACTTACACTCACCACACAGATTACTTACACACACAGAAAATTTACTTACACTCGCACACAGATTACACACACACACACACACACACACACACACCACACACTTACACATCATAATTTATTAATTTATTAAAACATTTTATGTTTTAATTAAACACGTACATTTATATTACTCATTCAAATAAACTAAAATTTAGTTTCAAAAAGTTTCTTAAAATTCTATAATAAATCAATCATTATCTTTGGACAAAAAATTTATTATTAATGTTAATACTTTTTGTTTATAAATTTATATAACTATCAAGTTTTAAAATAAACTTTTTACTAATTTTATGAAATTTTATTAAAAACATATATTTACGTACCTTAAAGCAATAAATCAGTAAAGTTCAGTAAGGCCCAGCCCCTAGCACCCCTCCACATCAAGCTATGCCACGTTTTTCTACTTGACTTACGCTTTACATCATCCTTTGCCATGTAATAAGTAATAAAATAACAAAATAAGTCTTCTCTGCTAACCATAACATGTATATTTTATTAAAATCATTCTTAAGTTTTTATTTAAAAATAAAATAATTCACTTACATTTATATTATTCACTCGATTGTTAACTAAAAATATTTTTCAAAGTTTTTTAAATAATTCGGGTTTCTTTTATTATTATTATTACTATGTACATTGACAATCCATCACGAGAAAACACAACAACCCGCACTCCTTACAGATACGAAAACTGACGGCTCTCTCTGTAAAATGTTGTTGAAATAATCTTTAGGTTCTAAAATTAGCGATAATCCTTTTTGTAACCGCGCGGCGATTAAGCCTAATTCCAGGTAAAAATATATTTCAAACTGACCTTTCTGTAAAATGTGTTGATTGCAAGAACTACGTTAGGCCTAAATTTAGGCCTTAAATTTAGGATAATCCTTTGTGTATCCCGGGGCGATTAGCCTAATACCAAGTCAAAAGGTAATTCCCGTATAGACAAGAATCATTGTTATTGATTATTTTTATAAAATATATTTCAAACTGAAACATGCTGGATCGGTAAAATCCTTTATAAGCAGGTAAAAAGGATATGTTTTCCTAACTTGTGATTGGTCAGGGGTAATCCTTATCTCCTATATGACCTCGTATGTGATGGTCGAGAATTAATTTTATCGTTTTTTGAAAATTAAACTTTGTTCTTTAAACTTGTATTTTGAGCAGGTGTGGGTTTTATTATTTTTAGACCCAAACTCATTTTAAAATCATAGTCATTTTAGTGTAAAGCGGTGCACAACTTATCTGATTTGTATAAAAGTGTTTTATTTTAACTAGTTTATATCATATTTTATAATAAAATACTTTACATTGAGGAATAATGATTAATTTCACAAGAATAGATAATAATTAATCAACTATTTGTAGCTAACCAACAGGGCTCAGCATGAGCCCCACCCGCAAAGGCAACAACCCGCACCCGCTGGTGCGTCCGCCGCGTCCCCGCCGCCGCGTGCGCCCGCAGGCGCAATATTTCCGCGCTGCGCGAAAACATAGATACACGCATACACACACACGCACACATACACACACAACACACACACAAACCCACACACAAACACCACACACACGCACAGTCTCACATTACACATATAACGTATAATGTTATCAAAACATTTTATTTTTATTTTATTATTTACTTTAGTGTTATTTACTTCATGACTATTGTTATTATTATTAGAACACACATACACAAAACACACAGCGCACACATACACACACACACACCCACCACACACACTCACTTACACATATAGCCTTATTAATTTATTAAAACATTTATTTTTATTTTATTATCTATACTTAGTGTTATCTTTCATTACTGTCTATTGTTCATTATTATTTTTAGAACACACATGCACACTCACACCACCCACACACACACACACACACCACACACAACACACAGACACACTTACACATTACGCACCCACCCACTCGATATTTTGATCCTCCAACTTTAATGCCTCAGCTTTTGATGCTCTCAACTTTAGATGCTCTCAGTCTTTGATGGCCTCAACTTTGATGTCTCCAGCTTTTGATGGCCTCAACTTTGATAACCTCAGCTTTGACTGCCTCATCTTTTATGCCCTCAACTTTAAATTAACTTAGCTTTGGTACCTCTGGTTTAGTTGTATCTTTTTTGATGACTCATCTTTGAGGCCGTCATCTTTGATACCACACCTATATTGATGATTATGCTTATAAGCAGTTACACTTACCATAGACACTTGCACTTACACTTATTATACACACATACACTATACCTCTTATTCACTCATACGCACATACACATAGAAAATAAAGGTTATCCATCGATTTTGAAAGTTACCCGTACCACAATATATATATATATATATATATATATATATATATATATATATATATATATATATATATATATATATATATATATATATAAAAATAATTTCCCCACATTGAATAAATGAATAAATTATTTCGCGGACGCACAATCATTACAGCCTACAATCCATCTTTCTATGGAGTTTATTTGTACTGAATACATGAGCAATTACTTCTTAGTAAGTATTCTCTTTCCTTATATTAGTCCCTATAATTATTTGACTAGCGAAATCTTAAAAAGTTGATATAAAAACCCTAAAATCTAGTTAAAACTACCTGAGCAGAATAAAAAATATAAAATAAAAGCCATATCAATAAATAACCTCCGAACACTCCCTCACTCCTAGAAAATAAATTATTACCTAAATCTAATAGCACCCTCCCTTCTCCTATATCTAGCTGTCCAAGCTTTCAAAAAAACACGCTGCTTTTCCATCCCACCCGAATCCTAAGCATTTATTTTGTAAACGAGTTTAGAGGATCATTCCTAATATAGAACCTAATAATCTTTTCACCTACTATTAACTGGCTTTCTTGTCTAAAAAGAGTCAAAGGACTACTACCTAACTCTTAACATCCCTAATATGGATATCAGTCACATGGTATAATTTTACGATTTAATATTAAGAACTTGCCGGTGAGTTAAATTTAAATTTATTTCCTTTTTCCAACTTCTCTTGCTAATCTCTCTTTTCTCAATCAATGCTCAAAACAAGGCAAGTAGACTGAACGCCGCGACCACATAAAACTAAGGCTTTACTTTAACCATTAATTAAACACTAGAAATGAACACAATAAATTTTCAAAAAGACGATAATACATAAGGCACATCAAATTCACTTCCAGAAAGTGTAGTGACGAATATGAAGTTTGTAAATAAAAAATATAACTCTAATAACAGCTAAATAGCATTATTATTATTAATAATAATAATGATGAATTTATTAATAGCTTAAAAAAAAAATAAAGAGGATCTACCAATTACCCCTCCATGTCTGTGATATATGCAAACCAACAAAAGATAGCAAATCAGAAAGTACATTTTACAATTACAATACAAAAAAGTTTACAAGGTTGGGAAATGATTCTTTTACAGTATATATATATATATATATATATATATAAACCCAGCAATAACCACAAAATATAGATATTAATATTATATATATAATATTATATATATTATATATATATATATATATATATTAATAAACCCAGTCAATAACCACAAAAATATGATTCAAGATAAAATAAGAATAATTTTAAAGAATTTGATCTTCACAATTATAAAAAAAAATTTTTTCTTTTGGGCAGCTTACATTTGGAGTATTTCAGCGTACATATTCAGTTATCAATGTATTCAATTTTATTTTAAAATTATCGCATTCCATTTTAGTTATTATTATTATATATAATATATATATTATTATATTTATATATATATATATATATATTATATATAATTATAAATATATATATATATATATAATTATAATATATATACTATATTATATATAAAATAATTTATTAATTAATAATTTCCTTTTTGGCTATTTTTTGAACTCTTGATATAATATATATATATATATATATATAGTTTAATATATATATATATATATATTATATATATATATATATATATATATATATATATATATATAATTATTTTATAATACATAATATAGTATATATATATATTTATTTATTTCAATTCCATTTATTTTACTTTTACTGGATATAGGTAGATATATTTCATTTTTATTTTATAAATGGTATAGGCTTAATTAATCCCTTTATTAATAGCCGACATTTCTTTCCTTCGAAATTGAGTAGGAATAATCTTTGAGGGAAGCCTACGAGGACTTGATTATTGCCACTTGACTGTGCCAGTCCATACTCTCTTATTAATTAATTATTGTATTACTTTAATGTAAAATATTAGTTAATTAATTATCAAGAATGAGATGATGATGACGATGAGAGTGCTGAGTGATAAATAATACTCAATTCAATAATAAAGATGATTAAGGTGATTAACTATATTTGCAATAAATGTAACGACATCAGAGGCCCCGATTCAGATTTATGAACTTTCGACTCTGGGCTCTGATCAAGTTTTTTCTCAAATATTACACCTTTTTAATTTCAAAAGAACGCTTGCCAATTAGAAATAAAAGTGTTAAGAAACACCAATTATAAAATAAAAATGAAATATAATTAAATCAAATAAAATATATGAAATGAAATGAAATTATATATATATATATATAGTATCATTATATACTATATATATATATATATATATATATTATATATATATATAGTATATATATTTTATAATATATAATATATGTATTCTTTAATATGATACTATATATATTTATATTATATATATAATATGATATATATATATATATATATATTTTACAAGTAGCATATTTTTAGCAGTTCCATTCACACAATTCAGTAGTAACATTTGCGCACAAAATTTACAGGAAATAATAATAATAATAATAATAATAATAATAATAATAATAATAATAATAATAATAATAATCACAGTTTTGTTTGTTTAAATTTTTTAATACGAAGATTTGCGCTGGTGTGTGTGTGTGTGTGTAAATTATATATGTATAATTACTAGAGGGAATAAAATAATGACGAAGTAATACATAGAAAGCTAATAATAATAATAATAATAATTATGCCAGGTATTTATTAGGTGGAAAAAATATATGAAAAATAAATTCCTATAAAACTGGACGTAACTTGAAATTTTAAAATTTTAAAAAAAATTTGTAAGCTTAGAGCGAGCACTGTCACTAAAAATGATGAGACTAATAATAGGTTACCTTTTTAATGTTATTCCCAGCTTCATATATTAAAAAAAAAATACTTACCTACTAGTAAGTTTGAATTGTGATTACATAACTCAATTGTAATATCCAATTTCAAAAAGACACTTGAGAATAAACTAAAATAATTTCAATATAAAAATATATAAAAATCTAAAAACCTTAATTGGCACAAACAAAACAAATACAAAATTATATACAGGAAAAAAGTGATTTGTTGTTCTGAACATTGTACTCAGCGCAACTATATATGTATCAAGCCTGATCGTTGTTGGGCTTAATTTTAACAAAGACAACGTCACAAGGCTTCCTAACTCCCTCCCGGAGTCCCTCCCAAGGGTGAGCTTCGTCACATTTTACCAATCAACCAACCCTTTAAAGAGTTTACACATTCCCCCCCTCTAAGGTGAAGAGTCCCCTTTTATATTGCTGCTCATACATCTGTACGCTTTCATCTACCTGACAATTATGTCCAATGGAATGCTTATTTCTTTTTTTCTGATTTAGAAAGGTAGTAGTAAGCAGCACGTGAAGGATCCCTCCCCCCACCCAGACCTACACAGGAAATTCTCGTACATCGAAGGGAATCTGATTTTCCCAAATCCATGTGTTATTTCAGTTATACTTCGTGAGATAAAATTTCACCTGAAAAGAAAAGAGAAAATAACCGTTACTTCAAAATAAATAAATACATATGTTAACAATAAGGTAAGCAACTGTTCGTAAACTTTTGTTTCTACAAATGCCACCATGAAACTTAACGGGAATAATATAACAAAATAAATAAGAATAACTATATTTGCTTAACCATAATATAATAAGGTCAAATAAATAGTTTTACAAAAGGAATAACGCACGTTCTGAAAAATTTATTATTTATCAATGAAAGATGAACGTAGTGTATCGTAATATCTCACCGCTTCCTTAAGCTCTAAGTATATTATTAAATATTCCCAAAACCAGGGCTAGTCGATGCACCAGGTTAGGTGGGACACAATTTTAGTGTACTGGTGCAGGACATCCTGGTGAGATGCGGTGCGGAAAATCTCGGTGCTCGGCCAAGCTCGTATAAACACACGATACTTATGTATATGTACAAATGTAATATGGCTCATAGGGAAAATCTTCTTCACCCAATTTCAGTTTAATTTTATTATTATTATACTGATAATTATTGAATTTTAATTCTACTGTAAAAGATTTTGCTGAATCGGTTTATAGGGGTATGAAGAGAGAGAGAGAGAAAAAAAAAGAAAGAAAAAAAAAAAAAAAAAAAAAAAAAAAAAAAAAGAAAAGAAAAAAAAAAAAAAGCAAAGAAGAAAAGACAAAAAGAAGAAGAAAAAAGGAAAAAAGAAAAAAGAAGAAAGAAGAAGAAAGAAAGAAAGAAAGAAAGAAAGAAAGAAAGAAAGAAAGAAAGAAAGAAAGAAAGAAAGAAAGAAAGAAAGAAAGAAAGAAAGAAAGAAAGAAAGAAAGAAAGAAAGAAAGATTAAGAAAGAAAGAAAGATAGATTTAGAAAGAAAGAAAGAAAGAAAGAAAGAAGAAAGAAAGAAAGAATAAGAAAAGAAAGAAAGAAAGAAAGAAAGAAAGAAAGAAAGAAAGAAAGAAAGAAAGAAAGAAAGAAAGAAAGAAAGAAAGAAAGAAAGAAAGAAAGAAAGAAGCAGCAGCTCATATGACGAAGCATATGAGCCTGAGTCGGAGCCGGTGCTGGAGCAGGAGTTAGAAGAAAAGCAAAGAGTGCAAGACAGAGAAGAAGAAGTAAGAAGTCTCATATGACGGAGCACATGAGCTGGAGTCGGAGTTTGTGACGGTGGAGCCAGACTGGAATTCTGCCTTCAGTCACATATTGAGTCAATTGACGTGTGCTTATATATGTTAACGAGGACACAGATTCCGAATTTGGGGATTTTGTAACCCCAAAATGAGTTTGAGGACCCCTTTGAAGGGGGCCTCAGCTGAAAAAAGAAGAAAAGCACAGAGTGCGTTACTGAGAGAAAAGATGAAGGAAGGACAAAGAAGTTTCGTTAGGTAGATCAAATGAATCATTGAAAGTATCGGTACTGACACCGGTGAGGTGCCGAATTAGTAAATATGTACTTAGCACCATAATATTAGTGTGCTTATATATGTTTTCGGTACGTAGAGCATGAATAACATAGTTTCAATGATCTCAAATGAGATGGGGTTGAACCCCAAAACGGGGTTTTACCCTTTAAAATGAAATTTTAAAAGTGCTGTAAGCTATTAAATACATAGACTTACGCTCTAGCAACAGCCATATGTTGAACAAATATATGAAACTTAACACAGAGAACTTAAGTGATACTCTCTTAGTCATACACAACGGTATTCAAATGTTGCATAACTGAGGTGGTAGACTCAAAACTTGTACTAGACTTGTTGTTTAACGTGGGCTATACTAAGCCCTTGTACAAAGATGTGTGCGGGTGTTAGTACTGTCCAGTTCACTTGACCCTCTATCTTTGCATCGCGACGTTGGTGCTTTATCTCTATCCTATAGGTACCGCAGCGGCCGGTGCTCGAGGGAACTTAGCGCTCCCTCGTATCACAAGGGGTGCTGTATCTGCGCACGAGTTTTGTGTTGACATTAGTAACTACAGGCTAGTTCGCTGTGGTGCTTGCTTCTTTCCCACCACCTCTGTTCTGTGGAATTCTCTTCCATCTTTTGTATTTCCTGCTGAATTTAACTCCTCACTTAAAGCCTGCGTCTGTGCTCATATGCGTAATTTGCGCTAGAGGGTGAAATTTTGAGCGTACTACACCCCCTCCTCGAATAGGGCTCTGCCCGTGAGTGGGGGTGACAACTGTAAAAAAAATCATTAAGATTATCCCAGAAAATCGCACTCTTTTCAACATTACCCTCAGATGGACCATTTGTCGCAACCACACAAATTTTGACCTTTTCAAAATTAAATTTAACCTTTAGAATTCTAGTACTCACATACACAAAATCTACATTGCTCTCTACCACAAAGTCACTTCATCAGAATGCAAAAATCCTTCTATCCCCCTCTCATTCCTTTTCCACACCAACACAAACACATTTCACACCACACCACTCATTTTCATGTTTCCTTTCATCTTTTGTTTCGGTCACAGCAAATCAAATTTGACTTTCTAAATACATCCATCAACTCTCCTCTTCTCAACATTTATTCCTCTGACATTCCATGTACCCATACGATTCATACATTTTCGCCGAAAGATAGAAGGTCGCTTACGGCGATCACGACCTTCTCCGAAGCATGCATTAGCATTCCAGGCAAAGATAGTGGTAGTTGGGCAGCCCAACTCCTAACTTAAAAACCATCCTTAGTCGCTTGCTACGACACGCAGGACATACCTATTGTGGGCAATTTTTTCTCCCCACACATAGGGTTATAAGGGATAGGGATGTCTGTAAGATGTTGTCTAGAGCAGCGGTCTCCAAACCTTTTTGATCGCGTACCCCTTTAAGACGAAAATAAATTATAGTTAGACCCCTATAAGATATATATATATATATATAATAGATAATATATATTTATATATATATATATATATATATATATATATATATATATATATATATATATATTATATATATAAATATAATATATATAAAAAGAGATTAAAAAAAAATTATAGATATATACTGTATAATATATATATATATATAAATATATATATATATATATATATTATATATATATATATATTATTATATCTATATATATATATATTATATATATATATATATAATATATATATATATTATATATATATACTATAATGCTGGAAAGAAGGAAAAACACCGGAGAATTGGAATAAATCGGCATTATGTCCTATATACAAGAAAGGTGATAAAACCGACTATAAAAATTAGAGGGGAATTGCCCTGGTGCCACATATTGCAAAGGTGTGCGAGAGAATATTGGAGACAAGATTGAGGGACAGTCGAAAAAAACAGGATGAATGGCAGCATGGTTTTCGACCGGAAAGATCGGCAATTAAATTTTTTTTTTTTCACTGAAGATAATGTGTGAAATGTCATGAATTTAACCGGAAAGCATATTTGGCATTTATCGATTTAGAAAACTCGTTTGACCGTGTGCCGAGGGAGATCTTGTGGAGGATCTTGGGGAAAAGGGAGTATGGGGTGCCTACTAATCTGATAAGAACTATAAAAAAGCACGTGTGTAGACAGCTGTTGCAAGAGGAAAAACACAGATGGATGACAGTAGCTGGTTTGGAATAACAACAGGTATACAACAGGGAAGTGTACTTTCCTCAATTTTGTTCATAACGTTTATGGACTATTGTGTCAATGTGGTACAGGAAAGGTTGGATAAAGAGATCTTTGGATACGAGGATGATCTGGGGTTGATCTCGGAGTCAAGGGAGGCTCTGCAGAGGTTTATAGTGGTATGGAACGAGGTGCTATTGGAGAAGGTAATGAAAATCAATAAGAGGAAGACGGAGGTTATGATGGTGAGTATTGAGCAGGAGGAATTGAATATAGAATTTGAGGGATAAGTACTGAAACAGACGTACCTGTTTGAATATTTAGGAGTGTATAGTGGAGTAGGAAATGATATGTTCCAGGAGTTGAACCATAGAATTGGAAAGTTTAATGGGACATTTGCGACTTTGTACCCTTTTCTCAAGGATCGTATTATACCGAGAAAAGTCAAAACAATCTATACTAACATTATGAGGTCCATATTAATATACGGACACGAGGTTTGGACACTAAATACAAAAGCTAAAAGTAAACTACAGGCCTTTTGAAATTAAAGTATTAAGATTAATATTGGGGATGACAAGATTGGATAGGAGGAGGAATGATGACGTGAGGGCGATGTTGGGAGTGGAGAGTATATTGGAACTGGTGGAGAGAGGACATGTGAGGAGGATGGAAGCAAATATTTGTGCGAAAAGGTATTATGAGTGGCAGCCGGAGGGAAGGAGAGGACTGGGGAAGCCGAAGGTGAGGTGGAGGGATGTTATTGAGAGAGCAGTGGAGAGGGAGAGTTTACGATGATCGACGACGATGGAGGAGCTTTTGTTTCCGGTGCATAGCACGCACCTTACCCCCAGTGTTGGGGAAAAAAAGGTAGATTATGATGATGATATATAATCATCAACCCACCGTCATATCCATTGGAAACAGAAATGTAGAAGAATATGACAAGTCGAAAAGAAAGCCCAGCCTTACCGTCCCCTTCATACCGTAAGTGTGTACTACTCGCAGTCAGAAAAATCCATCCTAGGGTTTCACGGAACTGCGACAAACTCTAACTATGGCATCTCATCGATGTAGGGTTCATCCCTTGACCCAGGTTAGCCACAACCATACCCCCTTACAAAACCTCGCCATTCACTCCTATTAAGCACCTTTATTCTTACCTCTGCCAAACTCGCATTCCTTTACTGACTCAATCCACTTTTTCTTCGGTCTCCCAGCCGGTCGATTCCCAACACAATCACCACTATATATATATATATATATATATATATATATATATTATATATATTATAATATTAATATAATATATATATATATATAATATATATAATATATATATAATATATATATTATATATATATTATATATATATATATATATATATATGGGTCATTCCATGTCAAGTTACCAAGCGCATCCAATTAAATCGCCGTTAAGTACTGTAGACAGCTATTGTGACTAGTATCCTTTAGTAAACTAATGGTTCAACTAAAAATAATAATTATTAAAGTTGTATTTTAATTTTATTAAACCTTTATTTGACATTTCGGTCCTTGAAGTCATGTGTCAAGATAGCAATTTTGATCTTAATTTTAGAATTTAATTTCAAACCTAGATAGAGGGCTGAAATGTTGGGTACTTAGGTAACTTCTTGCAGTGATTCAGAATATGTTATTGGATTTGATCCATCTTTTGTTCCTTTTGAGCTATCCCTCTACAAAATTGATGAAAAATCAATTTTCAATTTCTGAATGTTGAAGTTTGGGGCCATATATTTCTGTTATTACTTACGGAATTGAATTTAAACTTTGTGATTTGAAGTAGTCTATGACTGTAAAGAGAAATATCATTTGTGATGCATTTTGGTTTTAGTTCATGAGTTAGTCCACATCCAATTTTAAAATTTTTTTGTTTTTATCTCGGGTGCACCAACTTCGATTTTTTTTCCATTAAAAAGAGGAGCTCTAGAGCTTTAAAATGAACCTATTTTCATGAGGGAATAAAATAATTTCAAAAATGTTGTTCTTCAAATTTTGGGAAATTTTTTTTTTTTTAAATACTGCGTGGTAAGAAATTGATATAAACAAGGTGAAAAATACCAAGTTTGCTGAGTATTTTTCACCTTGTGTGGTGCCCTGTTTGACCCTATTCCCAAGTGTGGACGGGAAGAGCGAGTGATGTCCTGTCTTGGTGGGTGATATATTCACCACAGGAAGAATTCTCGCGTTTTTCTTTTAGTCCATCGTGGCGTTGTGGTCAAACACATGCGCGTTTATCTGCTAGGGCCCAGGTTCAATCCCAGCAGGGTGAATAGCTCAGAAAGGGGTACTTTTATCAATATATATATATATATATATATATATATAATATATATACTATATATATATTATATAATATATATATACTAAATATTATATATATATATATATAATATATATATATATAACTTATATATTATATATATATATATATATATCATATATATATATATATTATAGCTTGACGCAAATTCTCAAAGTAAAACTGTTGAGCTTGCCTACCACTTTTCTATTAAGAATGACCTAGAGCAGTTGGTTCAGCTACCTACTTGTATCCCTGATCGTCTTGTAGATGAACCCCATCATTCTTGACAATTTCCTAATCTCTTAATCCTACTCTTACTCTGTAAAATTCTTTCCTTCGATCACTTAATCTGTATATCCTGTTCTATCTCTTCAAGTCTTCCGCAGGAATGACACTCATCTACGGTGAACAAAAGTTTTGGCGCTTCGGTGTTGCTAACTGGTCGGACTAGCGGTCTACTTCTTTGATTTCCCATGGAATGATAACTGCTTCCGCGGGAGTGGTCCCTCGGAGAGTACGCTGAATGCATTGCCGAGGTGAGGTGTTTCTCTCTGGCATGGAGCCATACATTCCATATTCTTTCCCTTCAACTAAACCTAACAAACCTTGGTTTAATTTCGCTTGTCATGCTATTGGCCACAGGGACAATTACCGTCGTCCTCAAACTCCAGATACTCACTCAACTTATAATTCATCCCCCGGGGCCGGGAGTCATGCAAAACCCAATATTCTTTCTGGTTCATCTTCCTCTTCTTCTTTCTGGCATTTTTCAAAAAAAAAAAAATGTTCTTCCTCGTAGTATTTTCCGACGACACAACTGCCGTTTTACCTTCGACTAAAGCTAAACTCTTCGCTCAAACTATTACATCTCATTCCACCTTAGACGGTTCCGGTGCTATTCCCCCCCCCCCTTCAACTCATTTATGCATAAGATTATAATTCCTTCTAAAGACCTTATTTCCGCTTAAGGTGTACTGTCCCAATGGTATTCCTCCTGTGGTTCTCAAAACTTGGTCTTCCGAGCTTGCATCCTACCTTGGTAAACTACTTGGACCTTCCCTTCCTGCTGGAAACGTGACATGGGCCCATTCAGCCCGTGCCGAAAAAAGGACCCCTACCCTCTTTCAACCCTCAAACTTTCGTTCTATCGCTTTAACCAAGGCCTTTGTAAGGTTTTTGAACCCATCCTTAAAAGGAAGATTTGGAAACCTCTCAATTCTTTAATTAAATCTTATCTCTGATAGCCAGTATGCCATTCATAAGAAATGTTCTACTGACGATCTTCTTTCACTTCTCTCTGATTCTTTGTCATCAGCTCTTTTGCT